>VHIU01000685.1:0-26186 GCA_010577795.1 Isatis tinctoria | reverse complement strand
ACGAAATGATTTTTATTTCACGGTTAATTATCAAACTTGCAAAGTTTTATACCACTATAAAATGAGTTAAAATAACGAAAAACAAAATAGAAATGTTGTTCGCTAACAGAATAAAATATAGTAAATTATATGATACATCTATAGTAGAAAAACTGTTAACACATCTAAAAGTTTCAAATATATAAATATATTATTTAAAATATATATATATATATATTAAGCAAATTAAAAACTAAAAGTATAGATTTTCTTTCTACTAAATCCAAATTTTATCAAAAATACATTCCCGCGCTTCAAATGAACGGGCCAAAATCTAGGATCCAAAATATATTGTAAAAATGTCTATTACTTTTCTAATAATTGATATATTTTTTAAAAAAAATTTACAAAAACATTATGATTGATATATTCCTTAAAATATGAAGATATTATTTTGAAATAAGAATAATGTTTTAAAAATCCAATATCTTAACAAATAGAAATATTAAGCTAAACATTTTCATAAATTATAGTATGTAATTATTAAATTTTCTATTAAACAAGTTACTTCCACATATCTTTTAATTAAATTTCCACTTATCTTTTAGTTATATTGATTCTTTTTTTTATCTATTTCTTCTTGTATACGATTACTTTCTTTCTCTGAATTTATAATCAAGTCAGAAAAAAGACTCACAAAATAATTTCCACCACAACCTTAAACTATTGTGTTCAAACTTATTTTTTTAATGTTATTGTTTTCTTCTAATAAGTTTATAAATTATAATTATCTTCAAAAATTATAAATTCATAAATTGAGGTATTTAAATGAAAAATTAAAAGTCATCCCGTGCGAAAAAATAATTTATGAATTCACACCATAACTTTAAAGTATAGTTTATTTTTTTTATAAATTATAATTATATCAAAAGAATTTATAAATGAAATAAATGTATGTTTTTAATTGCAAAATTATTAATCATATCTCGCGCGCCGACGCGCGGGTCTGGATCTAGTTGATAGTATGGGAGGATTCGCCAAGTACTTCTTCAGCTCTTGGAAAGCCTGTTCGCATTTCTCTATCCATTCGAACTTCTTGTTCCCTCTGAAGGTATCGTAGAAGGGAAAACATTTATCCGTAGACCTTGAAATAAATCTATTTAATTCTGCGACCCACCCGGTCAATCTTTGGATCTCTTTCTTCGTCTTCGGCGAGGCAATCTCGATCAGAGCGTTGATCTATTTGGGATTTTCCTCTATTCCGCGGTGGGTCACGAGGTATCCGAGGAACTCCCCTGACGCCACTCCGAATCTACACTTTGCTGGATTCAGCTTCATATTATGTTGTCTAAGCCGCTCAAAGCATTCTCGTAATTGTCCTACGTGATCCTTCTTTTCTAGCGATTTTACTAGCATATCGTCGATGTACACTTCCATTGTTTTCCCGAGCTGTTCGGCGAACATCTTGTTGACGAGTCTTTTGTATGTTGCTCCGGCGTTTTTTAGTCCGAATGACATCACCTTGTAGTAGTATATTCCGCGATCGGTGATGAACGAAGTCTTGTCTCGGTCGTCGGGATTCATCATGATTTGGTTGTAGCCGGAAAACGCGTTCATGAAGGATAACAGTTTGTTTCCGGCCGTGGCTTCGACCAATCGATCTATGTGCGGCAATGGGAAGCTATCCTTTGAACAAGCTTTGTTTAGGTCCGTGAAATCCACGCAGACTCGCCATTTTTCGTTCTTCTTCTTTACTACCACCGGATTGGCGAGCCAATCGGGGTATTTTACTTCTACGATGGATCCGACTTTAAGAAGTCTCTCATTTCTTCGTTCACCGCTTGGGCGTGCTCTGGGCCGAGTTTTCGTCTTTTCTGCTTTATTGGCTTGAATGTCGGGTCCACATTAAGCTCGTGGCTAGTGATGCTGACATCTATTCCGAGCATATCTTCTGCCGTCTGATATTATGTGTTTTTAACGTATTTTGATTCGTTTTTAGTATTCGGTTTGAGTTTTTATTTGCATCTTTCGTTAGTTTTTCGAGTCTTTTCTTTTGTTTTGAGTCTTTTTACAGATTTTATGGAGTTCCGATGGAGTTTGGCGTTTACGGACATGTTCGAGTCGATTTAATGTGGAAAACACGAGAAAAGGACCAACTGAAGAGAACGCCCGTTCTAAGGGAGAACGACCAGGGAGAACGACCGTTCCCCCTACAGAACGGTCGTTCCCCTCTTCACCAACTTTGCCGACAAATGCAGAGGAACGACCGTTCCCTGAAGAGAACGATCGTTCCACACCTCACCTACTCCACCAACAACCAAGCATGGAACGACCGTTCTCCAACAAGAACGATCGTTCCCCATCTCACCTACAACCACCTACTTCGATCGACCACGGAGAACGATCGTTTTCCCGTCAGAACGACCGTTCCTTACGTCACCTACTCCCCTACACCTTGACCTATATATAGAACTCACTATTGATGTTTCAAAACACACCATCTTCTCCTCCCTCTCTTCTCTAGCTTCTAAACATTGCTCTTCTTCAGTTTTTAGCTTTAATGTTTATGTTTCTATTAAGTTCTTATTAGTTTCTTTTAAGCTTTAACATTTATGCTTTAATTAAGTTTTACTTTCAGTTCTTATTTATGCTTTAAGGTTCTATTAAGTTTTACTTTCAGTTCTTATTATCTATATTTATGCTTGTTTCAAGTTCTTATTAAGTTATTTTCAGCTTTCATTATCTATCCAAGCTTTTATGATGAACTCTATAATCTCTTTGTTTTCTTCTTTAATCATGTCAGAGTAAATCTCTTAGTTAGGTCAAGGTTTGTCAAAGGAATTCATGAGCTTTAGGGTTAAACACAAATATGCTATTCAAATCAATGTCTTCACCCTTGTTATTCTTAATGCTTAGATCGAATTGATCACTTGATTTTATGATATTGGGTTTAACTTAGACAACGAGAGTTGCTAGGTTGCTAGAAAGAACATTGGTGAGCAATTTATTCATTACCTGCGAGAGTAGATGTATTGGAGAATTGTGAACATATCAAACCTATCCTTAATGCTTGTCTACAATCTCTAGTACCAGCGAGAGTTAGGATTTCTAGGTTGATAGACAAAGATATTGATACCACGAGAGTGGATTGATATTATCTTAGTGTTTGAGTTCTAGACTTACGCTTAATCATTGCCTGAATAGTTGTTGATCCTTGCTCTGAATCTCCTGCGATATTCCTTGACCTAACGCTTGTTTAATATTATCTCTAAATACCGATTTTCGCTTTTATTACTTGCTATTTCAAAAACCAAAACATAATGAATTGTCTTAGCTTTTAATTAGCTCATTAAGTCAAAGTGTGAAAACTGGTCTTCGTGGGATCGACCCCTAAATATTATTTCGTATTCTGTGCACTTGCAGTAGGAAATAAGGGTTCTGATGGATCACATCGAGAACTTCGAAGAGATTTGTAGCACAACCGGCTCCAATGGTGTGCCTCCAGATTTCTTGAAATGCAAGCTTTTCCCCTTCTCTCTTACGGGAAAAGCATCACGGTGGTTAAAATCTTTACCACCAGGCTTTCTACCGACTTGGGCTGATGCAAGATCAGCTTTCTTAGACAAGTTCTACACCAAGTCCAAGACCGCAGCCTTGAGTAACAAGATTTCCTCATTCGAGCAACATCCCGGCGAGTCATTCAATGAAGCGTGGGAGCGATTCAAAGAGTATAAGCATGAGTGCCCTCACCACGGTTTCAGCGATGAGCAGCTGCTCAGCACCTTCTACGACGGAGTAGAATGGGACTACCGCAACGCTTTGAATGCCGCGAGTAATGGAGACTTCTATACAAAGACAAAGGAAGGAGCTCTAGAGCTGATCGAGAACTTAGCCGCAAGTTCCAGCAACAAGAGTCCGGAGTACGATAGAAAAAAGGTCAACAACGTGGAGTCCAAGCAGATTGCAGAGCTCGCAGCCAAGGTTAACCTTCTCTTGAAGGGAAACCAAAAGTCAGTCCACTTTGTGAATAAGAATGGAGAAGCACCCCTCGCTCAAGTCTATGAGGAAGAAACCGGTGATGATCGGATGGAGGTCAACTATGTCAATGGACAAGGTTTCGGACAGAACCACGGTTTTAACAACCAAGGTTTCAACACTCATCCGAACATGTCCTATAGGAGCACCAATGTGGAGAATCCGCAGGATCAGGCTTATCCTAAGCAAGGGAATCAGCCGCAGATGGGTTTTCAGAAGAACTACTCCAAAAACTACCAGAACCGGCCATTCGTTCCTAATCAGAACCAATCCCAAGGAGGGAATCAGCCAAGGCAGCCTTTCACGAACTCGCAGCCCCAGCCTTTCACAAATCCGCAACCTTCATCTTCATCAACCGGCTCTCAAAACGAGCTGAAGAATATGATGCAACAACTACTGGCGGGACAGCAAAAAGCCGCGGCTGAGATCAACTCCAAGGTTGACACAATGTATGTCGACCTTAATGGGAAGTATGAAGCTGTGTCGACTCACATGAAGCAGCTCGATATTCAGATTGCACAAACCGCTGAATCGATTAAGAGGACACAAGGGACTCATGCAGAGGTGAACTACGTGAATGGAGGATATGTGGAGAATCAGAGCTTTCAAGCTCATGCGTCTAACTCCCAAGACGAGCTGAAGAACATGATGCAACAACTACTGGCAGGTCAGCAAAAGGCAGCATCTGAGATCAATGCTAAGGTTGATACAATGTACGTGGACCTCAATGGAAAATATGAAGCTGTATGGACTCATATGAAACAGCTCGACGTTCAGATTGCACAGACGGCTGAGGCTATCAAGAGGGCACCAGGAACTCCGCTTGGAAAGGCTGAACCACCTACGAAGGATTTTGTCAACGCCATCGAATTGAGAAGCGGAAAGACGCTCCACCATACCGCGACCTCAACTTCAAAATCGACAAAAGAAAAAGAGGCAACCACGGAGCACGTGCTCGGCCAGGCTACACAGGCCACTTCCACCCCAAAATCTGCAGTGATTCCAGTGAGGGTGTACACTCCTAAGGTGACTTATCTAGCTCCACCACCATTGAAGGTATTGCCTAAGGTTGAAGATCCTGGAAAATTCCTAGTCCCGTGCTCCATTGCAGGCGTTAAATTCGGAGAAGCTCTTTGTGATTCCGGGTCCACTGTTAATCTCATTTCAAAGGCAATTTCAGAGAAGTTAAAAATTTCTGAGGTAAAGCCTAGTCATATGACTCTTCAATTTGCAAACACCTCCTCAACAACATCGTCTGGTAGCATTCACGATCTACCTGTCCGAATAGGGGATTGCCTAGTTCCAACTGATTTTCAGGTTGTGGAGATGAGAGAAGGTTATGGCATGCCCTTACTTCTTGGAAGACCATTCATGGCTACAGTGGGTGCAATCATCGATATGCCTAATAAGCAAGTCTGTTTTTCCAAGATTGACAAAAATTTATTCTACAAAGCCATCCCCATAGGAACCACCACACGTGCCTCTTGCATCTCAGCAGTGGATAGTGAAGAAGCACGCGCTCCGATCCCGCGAGCACCTGCTCCACCACCCGGAAGGTTTAGGGAAAAGACAAATACGCAAGAGAACATGCAGTGCAAAAGGATTACGGGGGATTCTCAAATGACTTTGATCCCTCAAGGATATGATGGAAACTCGGTTGACTACAAGGTGAAGTGCAAAGGTCGTCCTAAACCTTTCTCTAGAGTTAGAGCTATTCTTCCATCAGAATTAAAAGAGAAGGGTATTGGTGTTGTGAATGGAATGCTGAGTAAAGTTCTGAACATGAGGATGTCTGATTATGGAGCCTGTTTTGGAGCAAGCTCTCAAGACCAACCTGATTGATACATGGCACCAAAGTCAAGCTAATGACTTAAACTAAGCGCTTGGTGGGAGGCAACCCACTGGTAAGTGTCTCTAACTTTTATTTTTCTTTTGCTACTAATTTTTGGTTTTGGTTTTCTTTGTTTCAGCCTATTCATTAAAAAAAAAAAAAAGAGTGCACGTCTTAGGTAAGTTTTCTTGTCCCTACACCATTGTCAAATCCATTATTAATTTTTGGTTTCTCATCCTTTCTCTTGATTTATTCTCACACCGGGACGGTGTGAAGTAAGTCTGGGGGAGGGTGTTGGTACTAATTCCGTTTTCCTTGTCTTGTTTAAGTCGTTTTGCGTCTGTTTTATTGAGTCAAAATTTAGTTAGGGAATTATGATTTTTCTTTGGAACAAACTGTTTTAGCTACCACTTTAGTGACCATTCTTACAGCCATTGACAGCGGATTCTACCAAAAAGAAATTCCAAAGGTAAAATTGAACTTCCATTATCCCCATACTGTTTGAGTGTTTAGATGATCCAGAGCTGGCATAGATATAATGAACTTAATTTTTCTCATCTTGGGGCTTGGTATACTTTGAATAGGATTCCTTGCTTAGGTCTGATAAGATTAGTCTGTGATTATGGTTTCCCTCTCTCTTCCCTTCATTGTCTCTAAAAAAAAAAAAAAGAATGAAAAAAAGGTATAGCTTTGAAAAGTAGTTAAATCATTGGATACTGGTCTAACAAAAAAAAAAGAAAAAAAAAGAGAACAAACAGTCGATAAAAAAATAAAATGATACCCTAGTAGGGAAAAATTGACTGATTGGAAGCGAGAAAAGAGGGAGAAAGGAAACTAGAAGCCGGCTATCCATAAATTCAGTACTTGGGTGAGTAAGAGTCCATGTGTCCTTTGATCGATAGTCCCTCGATGAGACTGCACGTAAAACTTAATAAGGTCAGCAATGGGGATTTTAGATTACTCTTATGGGTTGTGGTTTGGAATCTGGATGGTTAGTAAATCTGCGGAAAATTACAAGAGGTCTTAACTTAAGTTGGTACTGTTGATGTGGCTTACTCTAGTGCTGGTTGATTAAGGTTTCTAAAGAATAAGTGATTTTCCCATGTTTTCAAACATTTCTTCTCGGTTTAAGCTTTAGTTTGTTTGAGGACAAACAAAGGTTTTAGTTGGGGGGAGTTGATATTATGTGTTTTTAACGTATTTTGATTTGTTTTTAGTATTCGGTTTGAGTTTTTATTTGCATCTTTCGTTAGCTTTTCGAGTCTTTTCTTTTGTTTTGACTCTTTTTACAGATTTTATGGAGTTCCGATGGAGTTTGGCGTTTACGGACATGTTCGAGTCGATTTAATGTGGAAAACATGAGAAAAGGACCAACTGAAGAGAACGCCCGTTCTAAGGGACAACGACCAGGGAGAACGACCGTTCCCCCTACAGAACGGTCGTTCCCCTCTTCACCAACCTTACCGACAAATGCAGAGGAATGACCGTTCCCTGAAGAGAACGATCGTTCCACACCTCACCTACTCCACCAACAACCAAGCATGGAACGACCGTTCTCCACCAAGAACGATCGTTCCCCATCTCACCTACAACCGCCTACTTCGATTTCCGTGGCTTCTTCCTCTCGGAAAGTCATCATCCAGCCGCTATTCCCGTTGAGACTCCAGTCCATCGCTTCTTCTGACATCCTCTCTCTGCGTCCCTCTCGTTCTCGAAATAAATAATATTTATCATCCCCACAGATGGTGCCAAACTGTGAGAGCCGAAACTCACACTGTCGAAATTTATATTTTGCGGGGATCCGAAAATTCTATTAAACAAGAACTAAAGTGCAAAAAAGTAAAAAGATAAGAAAGATGATTTTATTAATAATTCTCTAAGTACAAAAATATTCGAGAAAGCTTATTGTCTTATATCTCGAAGGCTCTTGCACTTGAGTTGGGATGCCTTGAAAGTGAATACAAGAGTGTCTATTTATATGAGAGAGTCTGAGGTCTCAATGACTGATCTAAGCAATGTGGGATGTTGTAAGAATCCCTTTCCAGCCGGCGGCCAGACCTAATTTCCTGCGGCCTGTCTACTCTTCTTCCTTCCATTACGGCCCGTTTGTCTTGTTTTGGCCCAGCTTGTCTTTTTAGTCTTCTGGTCCGATTTTCTCGGTTAAAGCCTTGACTCTGGTTTATTTTAAGTGAACTCCATGATGTTTTTCCATGTTCTGAACAACGCGAAGTCCGTTTCCAAATGGCGTGATGTTTCTTCGGGAACTACTGGGCCGAGGCCCAATAATTGGGAAATAGCTTCTGTGATCGGTCTGAGAGGGTGAGGTCCGGCCGTTGCCCATGTCTTGGCTTGGTGAACGCTCCGGGCTGGGAAGATATGCAGAGATTCATCTTGAGAGGCCGTTAAAGAGTTTAGTTCATTCGTCGGACTGAATGCCAAGAGCTTGACCCGACGATCGCTTGGTTCGAGCGACTTGATTAGCTTCTGAACGGGTTTTGAGATAAGTGAACCAATTTGCCTCGTTAAAACCTTTCCCGGAAAACTCTTTGGACAAAACCAAGGATAAGGAAAGAGTACAAACGGTCACAACCTGTTTAATTCATCTGCGACCGGAAGCCAAGAGCTTGACCCGGGCAGGCGTTTGGGCTTGCTGCCAGAATATGGAATGTTTAAACGTTAATTCGATCCTTTGCCCCATCAATCTCCGAGGAGGGGATTTTGACCCCAACATTCCGGTCTAAACAGATGCCCGGGTGGAACAGTACAAGGAGCGAAGACAACGACGACCAAAGATCCGGACTTATGCGGCAACGGGCAAACTCGGAAGAGCAAACCGCCGAAACCGACCTCTCATTCGTGCTATGAACCTTCCTAGAAAGAATTGACGAAATGACCAACGTACTCAAAGAAAAGCTCTATGCCCTGACAGCATAAGAATGGACAGAATGAACCTTCCTAGAAAGAACCATCCCGAGGAGCAGCCCAAGATGCCCTCGTACCCCAGTCGTAGCAGAAGAGGATGATTTTCAGGCGAAACTCCGAAGGGCGCCCGGTACAGAAAAGAAACTGAATGTTAGGGTCAAAATCCCCTCCTCGGAGATTGATTGAACGAGAATTCAAGATCAAGAACAAACGGATCACGTCCCGAACATAAGGGGCAGCCGCCCACCATCATTTAATTAAGGCATGGCATCTGGTCTTGTCCCGGACAAAGACCAGCCGCCCATCATCATCAAGCATGGCGTTTGGACTTATCCCGGACAAGGCCAGTCGCCCACCTTCATTTAATCAAGGCATGGCATTTGCTCTTGTCCCAGACAAAGACCAACCGCCCATCATCATCAAGCAAGGCGTCTGGACTAGTCCCGGACAAGGCCAGCCGCCCACCATCATTTAATCAAGGCATGGCGTATGGTCTTGACCCGGAAAAAGACCAGCCGCCCATCATCATCAAGCTTGGCGTCTGAACTTATCCCGGACAAGGCCAGCCGCCCGCCATCATTTAATCAAGGCATGGCGTCTGGTCTTTTCTCGGACAAAGACCAGCCGCCCATCATCATCAAGCATGACGTCTGGACTTGTCCCGGACAAGGCCAGCCTCCCACCATCATTTAATCAAGGCATGGCGTCTGGTCTTGCCCGGACATAGACCAGCCGCCCATCATCATCAAGGATGGCGTCAGGATTTATCCCTAACAAAGCCAGCCTCCCAGCACTCAATCAAGGAAGGATGGCGTCTTGCTTTATCACGAATAAAGCCAGCTGTCCGGCACTTATTCAAGAGAGCATGGCGTCTGGCTCAATCCCGAACAAGCCAGCCGCCCTTCCTCTTACCATCAGGGAATGGCGTCTGGCTCAAGCAAGAAGGCCAGGTGCCCACTTCTCTTTCCTTCAAGCATGATTCACGGCTCAGATCGACCCAAGACGAAGCATCCGACGGACTGATCCCAGGCGCCCATGGACTGAAGCTAGCCGCCCATGGACCGATCCCAGACGCCCATGGACTGAAGCCAGCCACCCATGGACTGATCCCAGACGCCCATGGACTGAAGCCAACCGCCCATGGACTGAAGCCAGACGCCCTTGCATCCGAGACAGAGACTGGGCGGCTGGCCATCAACATGGAACGGGCGGCTGGAGACATAAAAAAAATGGGCGGCTCGGTTTCTGAAGTCATTGAAATGATCGGAACACTATTCACATGGGAAAAACCGTTAAAATACTGTTCACGAAACACTATTAATCTCTGGAATAAGAATCGGGTCGGGCCAGGATCAGAGCATGTGACGGACTGCTGAAGATTTCAGGCCAGGAATCGGGCCCAAAAGACTAGGTCGGCGGCTGGAAGGAAGGAACTTTGTCCCACATCGCCCAGAAAGAGTTTTAGCCTCCTAGGTCTCCTAGTATAAATATAGACGCTTGTACTAGGTTGAGACCATCCCAATTCGAGTATTAAGGCTTTTTGCAATACAAGACTTTTTAGCTTTTGCAATTATTCTTGTACTCCGAAATATTATCTAATAAAATCGTTTTTTTACATTTTCGGTCTTTAAGTTCTTTTAAAATAGAATTTTTGAGCCGCCCATTAATTATTAGTTTTGACAGTGTGAGTTTCGGCTCTCACAGTATGGCGCCGTCTGTGGGGACGCGAAATATTCTTAACTCTAAGAACGAGAGGACACGAGAAGGAAGACCATGGCTAACGATGGAAGAACCGACAACACCAGAGGACACGAGAAGGAAGACCATTACTCGCTATTCATAATCCGCTTGACAGCCTCTTCTCCTTTACTCTCTGTCGCAAGGACCGGAAGAAAGTCTCCGAAAATTCATCGAGAGATTCAAGGTGATCGTGTCAAGGATCGATGGCCTAAGCGACAAAGTTGTGATAAGCGCCCTAAGAAAGTCCATGTGGTACGCTTCCATTTTCCTGAAGGAGATCACTGTGAACCCGCCAGTAACTATCCAAGATGCTCTGCACCGCGCCTCGAACTTCGTGATTCACGAAGAAGACATGAAGGCCTTGGCCAAAAGACATCAATCGACGAAGACGACCAACAAGAGCGCAATGCAGCCTTAAAACATTCCCCCCGAAAGGAAGGGCAGGCAAGGCGGTAGAGACGAAGAACCCAACACGGGCGGATCACATAAATATCAAATAAGCACGGAGAGATCATCCGACGGACACAGCAAAGGATCATGGAACACCTGGACCCGTATGGGCTATCACGAAAATGCCTACTGCACATTCCACAAAGGTTCGGGCCACACAACCGAACATTGTAGGACAATCGGAAGAAGGCTCGCGGCGAAATGACTGGCCGGAGAACTCGGAATCAGAATAACCTTAGAGAGTCTCGGACCGGCGGAAGAAGACGCGGGCTCCCCGGGCGGACGACCCAACCAGGAACGTCCCGAGAGGCCCGCCGAGGAAACACCCAAGCGGGGAAGGAGACCAAACGGGGACGATTCCGCCACGAATTGGAGGAGGATTCACATGATCATCAGAGGATCCCAGTACTGTCGTGACACGGTGGCTTCCATAAAGGTGTTCTTGAGAAGATGAGACAAAGAATCAAACCCGCAAGACCCGATCACCGAGAACCACGACCGGATCGCCTTCCAGGAAAAAGACGCCGAAGGTCTCGACCAACCTCATGACGACCCGTTAGTAGTAGAGCTAGACATCAACGACTACGACGTCTCACGGGTTTTGATCGATATCGGAAGTTCGGTAGATGTCATTTTTCGGGAGACGCTTCAAAGGATGAATGTGAATCTGTCAATGGTAAAACCCAACCAAAGATCACTAACCAGGTTCTCTGGCGAAGTCACAATGACAGACGGGACAATCCAGCTTCCGGTTCACGCAGGTGGAATCACAAAGATCGTTAATTTCGCGGTGACAAACCACCCCGCGATTTATAACGTAATAATGGAAACCCCGTGGATCAACTAGATGTGAGCGATCCCGTCAACTTACCATCTCTGTCTGAAGTTCCCAACACCAAGCGGAATCAAGACTATCTGGGGAAATCAGAAGGAGGCCCGTATCTGTTTTCTAGCGGAACATAAGCTCCGGAATCCGACAGTCCCGCAGAGAGAAAACCCAAAAAGAAAGAAGGAAGATGAAGTCCCTAAGTCAGGAAAGAAGGCAAGCAGAACCGACCAGTTTAAGAAAATGGAGGTTCTGCCAACAGAAGCTAAAACCAACCAAGAAGAAACTAAAGCTGCTGAAGAAAAAACTTCAGAAGCCGCCGAAGCTGTAACGGGCATTTCCGTAGCAGAGCCTAGCCGTATTCGAGCCACTAAGGAAAAAAAAATGGAACAATGGGTGACTTGAACTGAACTACGGACAAGACCAGCCGCCCACCATCATTTAATCAAGGCATGGCGTCTGGTCTTGTCCCAGACAAAGACCAGCCGCCCATCATCATCAAGCATGGCGTCTGGCTTTATCCCGAACAAAGCCAGCCGCCCAGCACTCAATCAAGGAAGGACGGTGTCTGGCTTTATCCCGAACAAGCCAGCGGCCCATCCTCTTACCATCAGGGCTTGGCGTCTGGCTTAAGTAAGAAGGCCAGGAGCCCACTTCTCTTTCCTTCAAGCATGATTCCCGGCTCAGATTGACAGTGTGAGTTTCAGCTCTCACACTGAAGATTGACACCCACAGATTCGGAAGCAGCAGGCTACGCCCCATATGAGGAAAGAAAACACGGTCGGCCCAGAGGAACGAGGAACGATCCAAACACCACAAGATACGGTTTATCAGCGCCGCCAGAGGTCCCCCGATCGCCGTTCACGTTTTAGATCGCAAGTGTCTTCCCATGCCGCCTCGGAGTGGCGGAAATCCGTACCTACGATGGAAGCACAGACCCCCGAAGATACATAAACATGATCAGTGTGCCCCTGAGTAATGCCGATCTCTCATATGTGGAACGAGACGCAAACAGATGTCTGCTATTCGCAGAAAACCTAGGTGGCCCGATACGAGAGTGGTTACTAGGGTTAACCCCCTACTCGATCGAATTCCTGACCGAATTCCTCGGCAACTGCACGATGTGCGCCGAAGAGGAGGCTGAATTGCATGCCATCATGCAGCCCCCCGGAGAAACGCTGAAAACCTTCATCGGACGCTTCAGAGCAATCCTGGCCGAAGTCTTGGTGACCGACGAAGTCGCCCTATTATCCCTCCGGAACTCCTTGTACCATGACTCGCCTCTCCGAGCAAGCATGAAAAGGCATAAACCCCGGGATCTGGCAGAAGCACTGGAGGAAGCCGATTTCCTCGCAAGAATGGAAGAAACCAAGGAGATAGCCTTTAAAGCAGCCCAAAAAATAGGTGACGTCATCAAAGGGAGCATCAGGATGCCCCGAGCGTATCATAATCACGTCGGCATCACAAAGGGGGGAAAGAAGTCAGGATGCTAGCCGATCTCCATCGCGGCAAGGTCACCTCAACCCATAGCCAAAACCGGGGCGGAGAGTCAGTGGAGCGTACTGCTACCATCACGAAACCTTCAGACACTGTAAAGGTGAAGAAAGTTAACCGGCACCGACAATCCAACTGAAAAAAGCCAAACGACGCTCTAAGTATAAAGTTCGTGTCTTCGTTTCCAAGACGACAAACTAGGGAGGGCAATTGTTAGAGGTGGGTCTAAGCGACCTCCAGTTCAGACATCGGCACAATTGGGCCAGCGAGATTGGACTTAAGAAGTACCGAGGCCCAGCAGTTAAAAATAAAGGAGAAAGTGAAAGATGTCCTATTGGAAACAGAAGAGCTGATGCTAAGTCGGCCTAGACATAATGATGGGACTGGCGCGCGAAACTAAGAGGCATGCCGCCGCCTACACAATGCCTGAAGCCCATGCATGCACGTCACTTCAAATGTCTTGGCTCGAACCAAGAGATAAAAGGAAGGATCGATGGGGGGATTTCGAGGAAAGAAGCTGAAGAGGCTATATAAATAAGAGGAATGAAGCAACCGATCAGGGGCAGATTTTCTGGTCCAAAAAACCGACCTCGACTTTCCTTCTTTTCACTAATAAATATTTCATTTTAACCGAGAATTTTGTTTGTATTTGTATTAAAATCCTCCCCATCAACAAGTATCTTTTGAGCTTCATGTGTGAGATTTCATCCATCTTTAACAGCAGTCCAAGCCTCTTCTCCTTGTCGATAATGAATTGCATCATCTACATGCACCTTCCAGTAACCATACTGCTTCATGTCAATCGTAAAAGTTTTGTTAGTCCCAACCAAGTCCATTAAGGTCTTGCTTCACTAGGATCCGACCTGTTTAAGAGAGACAGTATATCATATCGATTTCCCTCTATAATACCAACTGTAAAAACACAAGAATACCAAAACAGAGAGAACTAAAATCACAATAAGCAAGATTTTGTTATATTAAAGAATTCTTAAAACAGAGTCGTTCAATTAGTTTTGATCAGAGTTACGCAAAAGCACACACATGTTATTTGGTCATGAACACTCCCTAATCTACCCAATCTTACAACACGGCAACAGCTGTGTCTTTCTTTGTTCACTCACCAGAACCTTACACTTTTTAGAAGCGCTCTGAGCTCTCAAGTCCTACAATCATCAAAGCATAAGTACAATAACCTTTCTAATATAGCTCTAGCTCATATGTTCAGACGTCACTCGCTTTTACTTGATGCAAAAAAAAATCTTCTTCCAATGTCAAGTTCATTGTCCCACCTTTCTTACTCCTTTCAGTGAGTTTTTGACATGGTGTACCACCTCTCGTTTTCCATCCGCTCAATGTCTCACATGGCCATTGATTTTCTTGCCACTTTCAAGTTTTTCGCGAAGGCTGAGTAACCCCATTTCTCTTTATAGCACACCATACATTATTCTTTCAGTCTTTACTTTGGAAGTCTTAGAATCGATGACCGACCCTTACATAGTCATATCCATTGTCTTATGCACTGTCCATTCTCATTACCATTGTCTTTGTCTTAACTTACTTTTGGCTTAGTCTTTGCTTGCATCTTCATTTTACTTCATTAGGTTCTTGTTTAACTTTCATTACATCCTTGTTATTTCTCTCATCCTTGATTATATTGCTAGATGACACTAAGACCGATCATCTCATTTTCTTAGCTTACCATGTTCCTTGCATACTCGGTGCATTTTTAGCCTCTCTTGGTTCAATCCATACTTACTGCTTGAATTATCTTATACTTGGGATAATTAAAGTTGTGTTTAAGGTTTATATCAACTATAAAACTTGATCCTCTGTCTTTTTTGGTTATTGTTTTTAATTTGTTATTTGGAAAAAGAGTTTGATCAGAATGTTTAGAAGCTTAGAAATAACAAATATTAACCCTTTCGTCTCTCCCAAAGGCGATATACAGTAATCACCATATCTCTGGTTTTTTCGATCGTTATTCGCGTCCAGAGCCGCCGGCATCTTTTGGCGGTTCTTCCCCCTTTTTGTTTTCTGTTGTTCACTATAATTTTCCACAAAAATCGTTTTCAATAACGATGTTGTTCTTTGTTGTCGTGGAGAGATATGAATCAACTTTGATAATCTACAATACAAACCAACTTTTTCCGCCAGAAATGTTCATTGGTTTATTTTTTATTGTCGATTATCATTCTTAAAGTGAGGATTATCTTTCTATCAATCTCGTACCCCACAATCTGCAACACATTCTGTTGGTTCTTTGGATCCGCTTTTTCTCTCACTAGCAGAGTTATTTTCCCAGGTTTATGGCTTGTTCATGCTTGTCGTTGCTGTCTTACTGCAATGAATTGTTCATATTGGCATCAATTTACAGACTTAATGTCTTTATGCTGCCATATTTTAACGCATCTGTGGGACTCTTCTAGCAAGTATGTTTTTGATTCCTTTTTACGAAGCTTCTTTTCTCCGCCTTCGAAATGAAATTCCTTGCATTGGTTTTTCGTTTGGTATTTGGATATATATATTTTCAAATGCATCGTATCTGGGATCCTAAACTATCATTTGTCGAGAGACATACACATTCCTCGTCCTGTTTGTATCAACCAAGGAGACAATCAATAACAGTTTATATATATTAGAGTTAACTTCAGGTCTACAATATTTTCAAAGACACTGTTACGGACTAATTGGCATTAGACTGTCACAATTTCAAGACTAGTATCAGACGGCTTACGAGTTTTACTAGTACGATTAAGAAACAGTCTCAAGACAAAGAAAGGCAAAAGAATCGTATTGGAGGAAAGGGTCGAAGAAATACTACAAATCTGTGTATTTGTTAGCGAGTAAGGCGTTTTCGAGTAGAACGTCTTGTTAATTATATTTCTTTGTATTATTTTCAGAAGATGGATCACATAGCTTTTTGTGTATTAATTTTAGTTCTGTAGTCTTGTATGACTCTAACATTTTAACTTCAATGTAATGTAAACGTATGTTTAGGTGTTATTTAAAGAAAAAAAAAAAGCTTAGAACACCTGTTGAAAGTCCTCAACTACTATAAATAAAACTACAATTGAAGAAATAGGCTAGTTGTAATTTGATTTTTATAAATGAATTATATAATATACCATTATAATTGAATATTATTTTCTTCACAGCTACACATTATAATTTGATCTTGGAGTATGGTAGCTTATATTTCTATTTTTCTTCTAGTCTTTGTTCCAAGTTGTTTGCCTGGATGCTTATCCGACTGCTAGGAGTATCTGTTGGGTTTCGCGTTGGGAGTTGGAAATGCCTGCGCCATGCCGTAGTGAAGTCTGAAACGGTGAGCATCGTATATGACCTGCACATTCTGAAAACTTTTTATTCTCTATGTATTTTCTAGGACTGGGTACTAATTTATACCTGAACCCAAAATCTGATACAAACCCGACCTCCATCTATTTCGAATCTAATAAAATATTTGAATGGGGTTTAGAGTTAGGTATTTTGGATATCACGTAATATCCAATCCGAATAGAAATTTGAATTGGGTATTTGAAAAATCTAAAGTTAAATAAACACATTAACTACTTTTACCTAATTTAGGTTAATTTGGATACTTTTGAGTAATTTTGATGAATTCGGGTAGTTTTTACAATAGTTTTTCCGGTTATTTGGATACTTTTGAATAATTTGTATAGGTTTTTACCAGATGATTTGGATAATTCGGATACTTTTGAGTATTATTGGATACTTTAGATCGTTTTCTGGATTTTCTAGTATCGGATATCGGATATCGGATAAAACCCGATCTAAACCGAATCCACAGAAAAAAGAACCAAAACCAATCCAAAAACTAAAGATACCCGAATAGAACTTATAAACCTGATGCCAAAAATACGAATAACTAAACCCAGACTCGAACAGGTCTCTGAATTCTCCCCCGTACTATTTTCTGTAAAAGCTTGTAATATTTTAATGTATTTTCTATGTAGCTGAGAAAAAAAAAATGCTTATGTAAAATCTTGTAGTGGCATGTCATTTGTCCTTTTTTAACATTATCTAAACTAAAAAAAAAATACTGATCGATAACTTATTGAACAATCTTCTGACATCATTTTGGCATGATTGTTTGTATTTCTCCTTGGACAATACTTATTTGCTATGTTTTTTCCTTGACCCAACAAAGATTTTGATTTGTTGCTGGTTTGAGCGTTTTACAGGGTGCCTTTGAGTCAGCCTCCGCTGGTGAAATTAAATCTGGTGTCAGTTATCTGTTTAGAGAGCCAAATATACAAGTCTTGACATGTGATCTTAAACTTGTGATGGGATCCTTTGCTGCTTTATCTTGTGACCAACTCTCTCTCTCTCTTGCCAAGTTGGATATGACAGGTACTGTCATTGGTATCTAATTCTTTACATGAAGTAAATCCTCCTTAAATGGATTAATTTCGTAGACTATGTTTGGAAACTTGCACTCTTTTGAGAAGGCTATGTGACCTATACCATGGATGTGCCCATAAGTTACAAATTAAAAGATTAATCTTATATTCATTTAGTTGTTTGCTCACTGGTTGCTTTTTTTTTTTTTTGTTGCTTCTCCTGGATATAGGGCAATAGGTATGGTGGTTATACGAAATATGGAAATTGTATCTGGAGATGTAACTGTGAATTTGGAGGATGGTTTATTTCCCGAAATCAATCAACCATCAGCTACTGCCTTGTCTGCCAAGAAATCTCATAAAGACCATCAGCTGCCAGCACTTGCAAAATATTTTACGTATTGTCCTGAAAAGGTTAGGTTGCTTAGTGAAAATAAAATTGAATTAGCTGATTATGTGCTTAGCTTTGTAACATTCTTATATTCTCTTAGTCGGCCAACTATTAATGTCTTCTTTGAGTCTTCATGATCGAAAATATTACTCTGACATATAAAATATATTCATTGCTTTTATAGATGTGTGAGAGTAATAATTTTTTTGGCAAAAGCTTGGCCTCAAAGGAACATAAAAACAAATGGCACACAATATTTTGTTGTAATATAGTTTCTTGAAAATTTATAGAGGATAAATACAACCTCATATACTTAACTATCCTTATTCAAGGTGTTATTGTATGATTATTTTTCCCTCTCTTTCACTGGGTTGTTATACTGAAAGTTTGTTAATACCAAGCAGGTCTCTCGTTCAGCTTACCCAAAATAAATGTCAGATATGTGAATCGAGAACATGGTCTTTCTGCTGAGAATAACGTTACAGGAATTGAATTGAGGAGCACCAAATCAAAGTCCGTTGAAGACACAGGGGAGAGTACACGTCTTGATGTTCAGATGGAACTCAATGAGATTCATGTATGATCGTGTTATGCAAGTTTTTTTTTTTTCAGATACTCGATACATACTTATATTATTTACTCATGTTTCACTGATGATATGCTTCCTTTGTTCCTTTGCAGCTTATTAGAGGTTTTAAATCCTCAATTTTAGAGATTATGAAAGTTGTTGTGGTGTCTTCTATCGAGATCCCATTTCAGGTTTGAACCGCTAACATTCTGTAGAAGGGTCACTTTGTTATGTTTGTATACATCAGCTTGAGTTATACACTTCAAGATTTATGTTCTTATATGTAATCTTGATGGCTTACCTTCTCTTTTCAGCCGGTTTTGCCTATTAATGCTGAATTTGAGATAAAGCTAGATGGTACCCGATGCGATCTATTCATTTCAAGGCTAGAGCCATGGTTAAGCCTTTGTTTCTTAGAAAAGAGAAACCCGCTGCTTAAAGGAGAAACTCGCACTGTCGAGAAATCAAAAGCTGCTGATATAAAAACTGTTACGTGGAGAGGAACTGTTTCAGCCCCTGAGATGACTGTTATGCTATATGGAACCGATGATTTGCCTTTGTATCATGTAAGTAACCTGATCCACATGTATCTCTAGTGCTTGAGCATATACCAAAGCTATCATGTTGTGCATGCAGTTATTAGCATCTTGTGCTAGACATAGTGATAGTGGCGCATACTAGTTAAAATGAAATAAAATATGAAAATGCTAGTTAAAAGTTAAAACTAAGATCATATATATATATATATTTAGAAATTTAATTTTTGTTGAAAAAATAATGTTAGATGTCATAAATCAGCACAAGAATTATAATATTACAAATAAATAGTAAACACTATGATTTTAAGCTTTTCAAAATCGTTTATGAAATTTTAAAAAACAATTTTTGTATTAGTTAATTTAATATATAAAAAAAAATATGGAGTTTTCTTTCTAAATGCTAAGCAGTATTTTGTTCTTGGTTTTTGTTATTACAGTTTTGTTCGCAGTCATCACATGTGTTTGCAAATAACATTTCAAGCATAGGCACAGCCATTGATGTCGAACTAGGTGAACTGAATCTGCATTCGGCTGATGATGAGTACCAAGAAAGTTTTAGAAGAAAATTTTCGGAACAGAGCCAAGATCTGGTTTGTTGATGCATATAGCAAAGATTAGCTTGAAATGGGCCAGAAGAGATTGCAGAAGTGACTTGGTACTCTCAGTAAGTGTGACGAGAATGAACATCTATTTATCTTACAAGCGTCTTGAATGTCTTATAACAAATGCTATCTCCTTCAAAGCTCTCTTTAAGAAGATGAATAAGACTGAAGGAGTTGAACTATCCCATGCATCTGAGGAAGGAACTAGGCTTGTGAACCTTACTCTTAAACGGTGCTGTGTAAACTTCTGTGATGAAACAGGATTGGATAATACAGCTATTGACGACGATCCTAAATCTCACAACTACGCACAACAAGCACTGCGAGCATTCTGTCTAATGCTTCAAAAGAATGTAAAAGATTGAAGTACTCAGTCTCTTTTGAAATAACACATTTTAGCTTTGCTCTCAACAAGGATAAACACTCAATCCAAACCGATTTTTCAAGAGCAAAAGCCATTTACCAAGAGCATAAACTGTCTGCGAAGGTCACATTGCTTGATATGCAGAATGTGAAGCTTGCAAGTCGATCTGGTGGTCTTGACGTTAGTTATCTTTTAAGGAAAGAATTGCTCAAATACCATCAATTTTAACACTTATTACTAGAATACATCAGATGTTTTAAAAATTACTCAAATACTCACACAACCCTAGTAAATTACGGAAAACACCATTGATTAATTTTTTTTTGTTCTGATTGATTTTAATTAAAAAACCATATCACTAAAATCAAACTCCACGTCAGTTTTTTTTCTTCAAGACGAGGGAAAGAACGGTTGATTTTCCCATCACAAAATCCGATTAATATTTAAAAGTTATAAAAAATTAAAATAAAAGAAATTAAAAAAGTAAAAATATTATAAAAAATATTAAAAATATAAAAATTATACAAAAATTTAAGAAAATAAGATGAAATTATAAAAAAGTTTTAAAAAGAAAAAATATACAAAAAATTTTAAAAAATTAAAAATACTAAAAATCATAAAAAAATTACAAAAAACTATAAAAAATTAAAAAATTGTAAGAAATTATAAAAATTAATAATAATTACAAAAATTACAAAAAATTATAGAAAAATACAAAAAATATTAAAAAATTATAAAAATTTAAAAACTAGAAAAAATTATAAAAAATATTAAAAAATAAATAAAATTTAACAAAAATTCTAAAAATATAAAAAACTGAAAAATTCTATAAATTATAAAAAATTACCAAAAAATTTAAAAATTACAAAAACCTATAAAAGAAATGAAAAATGCAACATAAATACTGTTCATGTTGTACATATTTCAAGGTGTACACGATATAACACTACAAGAAAAAACTGTTTATAGCTACGATTTAGCTACAAATACTACGGTTTTTAAAAAGATAAAATTAGTCACAAATAGCCACAAATTAGCTACAGTTTTTAAAAAGATAAAATTTACGGCCATTTTGCGGTTTTTTGTGGCTAAATAGCTACGAAATCCACTTTATAGCTATTCGAAGAAAAATATGTCACAATTACCCACAAAACAAATTGTGGATATCAAAATCTACTATTAGCCACAAAATAATCATGGAAATACATAGACACAATATAATATGTGACTATTCGTAGAAAAACGTGCCACAATTAGCCACAAACAAATCGTGGATATCAAAATCCACTATCAGCCACAAAATAATCATGGAAATATGTAGAAACAATATAATTTGTGGCTATTCGTAGAAATTTTATACCATAAACATACCCTAAACCCTAAAATTTTAGCCTATACATCGTTACATTCAAAACCATATTTTGTGATATGGTGTTCTTTCAACATGTGATACTCTCAATATTTTATTGTAGTGTAAATTACAAACTTTAAACAACATATAGACCAAAAATATGAAAGTTATTCAAATATTCATTTTTAAAAAGAAATAGTAATTTTAAAAGAAATATGATCATCTCTTTATCCTAAGCCCCAGATTCCAAATTTTGAAATCTAAATTCAAAATACAAATTTTTTGTTACATCACATTAATTCCCGCCATAAATTTTGACCATGAAATTTATTTCCCGGTCAATTATTAATTCCCGACTGAAAATCTAAAATTTTCACACGAAACATATATCCCACTTATTTGTTGTCAAAACATAATGGAAAAAGAAAATCCTATTTACCTTGTTTGTTCTGCCTCCACCAAAAACCCTACGGCGACCTTGGCGTTTCATCTTCTTTTAATTTGGTCTCTTCTCTCTTTTCTTCAGTTTTGCTGTTCTCTCCTTCTTCTTCTTTCGATCTGGTCTCTTTTTTTCTTCTTTCGATTTGATTTCGTTCTCTGTGTCACTTCATATCTTGTTGTTAAATTGAAGATGAATATATCTTCATCAGCCGGAGCTGCACAGCCTTGCCAAACGGTGTACCTCCTGAAGCAACGAGAGCAGCTAATTCCTCCAATTTTCGACATCCCCTTCCTGAACGTTTGTGGTGTGGGTATATGATTATTGTTTTCTACTCAGATATTTTGTTTCTCGTTAGATCCATATCGAAGAAAAATCTGGTTTAGATCTATGGTTCTTCCTTTTTATGGGTAAATGATTATTATTTTCTTTCAAATATAGTAATCTCTGGCAGTAGTTAGAAGAGAAGCTGAGGATCTACTCTATTCAAAAAAAAAAAACCAGATTCGTGTGTGTTCTTTACAAAGGCAAGGTACTGGAAATTCCCTTTCTCTCGTTTTTTTTTCTTTTTTCTAACTCCAATATTTACAAGTTATTTTACAAAAAATTCCCATTTTCAGAAGTAAGAGACCAATTTTAACCGGTTTTCAAAAAGACCTTTCAATAATCAGTCTCAAATTGACAATCCCAACCTTAAAAAAGGTAACCGGTTCCTTCGAGTTCTTTATGGTGAGATCTGTATTTAATCTCAGAAATTTCTTCTTCTTGGAAACGAAATCCCAATGGCAAATCATATGTTTTGTTAATACATTGCAGTTAAAGACTGTGACGGTGGAGACGTAGGTGTGGGCAGTGACGGTGGAAGCAGAAGCTGAGCCGTGAGGGTGGAAGCAGAGACGGAGTGACGGTGTGAGCTGAGACGGAGGCGGTGATGCTGGAGGCGGAGGCAGAGGCGGTGACAGTGGATGCGGAGGCAGAGGCGGTGACAGTGGAGGCGGAGGCAGAGGCGGTTACAGTGGAGGCGGAGGCCGTGACAGTGGAGGCGGAGTCAGTGAGATTTAGTTTTTATATTTTAATAATTAATTTGTAATTATTTATAAAAATTGTTTTATATTTTTTTGATGAAATTTATAAGATAACTACAAATTGGCTATGAGCGATTTTTCTTTTAGTGTAAACCGTCCACGGTGTATTCCATATACATCGTTTCTACGTAAATTTGAGGTTTACTAATCTTTGGATTTAGGGTTGGGTGCACTAATCCTTGGATTTAGGGTTGGATTCACTAATCCTTGGATTTAGGGATTAGTTTTTAGTTCAGGGTTTCAGGTTTATATTTATCCATTTATATCAACATATGAAATTGTATATTAACATATAAATGTTTATATCAACATATGAAAGAATACTACTTTGAAAATATTCAATTATGTTTTATTTTCATTAGAATTCAGTTGGGTTCACTAATTTATCGATTTTGGGTTTCGGGTTTAGATTTAGGAGTTAGGGTATATGGTTTAAGGTTTACATTATAGTTGGGTTCACTAATCTTTGAGTTTAGGGTTTATTTTTGGATTTAGGTTTTAGAGTTTATATTTCGGGGTTAGAGTATAGGATTTAAGGTTTAGATTATAGTTGGGTTCACTAATCCTAAAATATAGGGTTTAAAGTTTAGATTTTGTGTTAGGGTATAGGGTTTAAGGTTTATTTATAGTTGGATTCAATAATCCTTGGGTTTAGGGTTTAGTTTTTGGTTTAGGGTTTAGAGTATAAGATTTAAGGTTTAGATTATAGTTGGGTTCACTAATCCTTAGATATAGGGTTTACATTATAGTTGAGTTCACTAATCCTTGAGTTTTGGGTTTAGGTTTTGGTTTAGGGTTTAAGGTTTATATTATAGTTATGTTAACTTCTTCTGTGGATTTAGGATTCAAACTTAAATAATTTTCTATAATTTTTTTATTATTTATGATCTTTTTAGTTTTTTTTTTATAATTTTTCAAATTTTTCATAATTTTTCATTTTTATAGTTTTATAACTTTATAGCTTTTTTTCTATTTTTTTAGTTTTAAAATATATTTTATTGTTTTATCGTTTTTATAATTTTTTAAATTTTTGTAATTTTTATATTTTTTATAATTTTTTATAATTCTTTATAATTTTTATATTTTTTAAAAAATATAGCATTTTATAATTTTTTGGTATTTTTTATATTTTCATATTTTATATAATTTTCAGATTATATAAAAATAACATTATATAATTTTTTTATACTTTTATAATTTTATTATTTTTTGTATAATTTTGTAAAATTTTCGTATTGTAATTAAATAGTTCAGCCTATCATTTAAATAACTCAGCCGTTTTAATTTATTTCGTGATGTTTCGTGTTTAATAATGACATGGCAAATCGGAGCTGATGACATGGAATATCGGTAAGTCAGCCGTCAAACGAACACATAACTCAACCTTATTAAATCAGCCATCAAGTACAATGTAAGTCTGCCGCAACGAGAATACTATTTTAGTAATTAATCTTTTGCTAATAAGTCAGTCGTAACCAGACTGAGTTAACATAAACTCAGCCTCATTACGGCTGATTTACGTAACATTGTCGTAACTACCTAACATAAGTCAGCTAGCCGAGAACATAACCCAACGGCAAGTTAAATTAATTTTCCATAATTTAACTTGCCGTTGTATAAACCAGCCGTAGGTTACAGCTGATTTATGTACATAAGTCAGCCGTTGTATATAAATCAGTCGTTGTATATAAATCAGCCGTCACTAACAGCTGATTTATGTTTGTAAGTCAGTCAATCTCTCATAAGTCAGCTCATCTCTCATAAATCAGCCCTGGTTTATGTTCGTAAGTCAGCCGGTCACACATAAGTCAGCCGCGTCTTTTAACTCAGTCACAACGTAACCATAACTCAGCACGCGTATTTCATTAATACACGTCAGCGATTTCCTATGTGGCGGTCTAGGTGGCAATGACATTCTTGTAATTACGTTTGTTGTCACAACATAACAGAAGGGCACACTGGGTATAAAAAATATATCAGTAATATGAAAAGATATGATGTATTCTGGTAATATCACCTAATTTCTGTGGTATCTCAGCTTTTTTCCCATCTTTTAAGTGCTACTGATATTTCAGTGAGTTGGGAACCTGACGTTCATCTATCTTTCATGCAACTGTTTCTACGGTTGAGATCACTGGTGAATGCACAAAGGCTTAAAGAACATGAATGTGGGTCTGATTCGATTGAAGAGGATACGAAAAAGGAATCTGTCTTTCTTATTGATGTGGAATTGTTGACGATTTCAGCTATGGTAGGAGATTGTGTGGAGGTTAAATGTGAGGCACAATCAATCTTTACTGAGAATGCTTGTATAGGAGTGCTTATGCTTGCTTTTAGCGGATCTCGAGTACTAAATACTACAAGAATGCAAATTTCAAGAATTCCTAGCGCCTCTTCTGATCTGTCTGATGTAGTCAATGTAATGACAAGTGGTCCTTGGGATTGGGTAGTGCAAGGACTTGATGTGGATATCTGCATGCCATACAAACTGCAGTGCGCGCCATATGTGATTCGATTGAAGAGTGTTGCGAGGCTTGAGGATTATAACTGTAGCTAAAGAGAAAAACACTTCTACTACAAAGAGAGAAGCTTGAAGCCCAAGAAATCTAGTCCAGATTTTTGCCGAGTAAGATTTTGCATACGGAGGCTAAACGCATATATTGAGGAAGAACCAATTCAGGGTTGGCTTGATGAACACTATCAGCTGGTTAAGAAAGAAGCATGTGAGTTGGCTGTAAGGTTGAAGTTTCTTGAAGACTTGTACACAAAGATGGAGGGTAGAAACAAGTGAAAGAAAGATGATTTTTGATGGGGTTGATGTTGATGTATGTGATGTTTTAGCTATTAACAAAATGATGGAAGAATTTACAAACGGTCGTTTTGATCGTATTATCAAGCATGCAAGGGTTTAGTTCCCTCGGAGGTTCAGATGCTTGTAAGGAGGTTTACAATCAGGTTTTAAGCCAAGCGCTGCTAGAACACTCTCTTCTTTCTGTTTGTGCCACAGATTTTGATTTAAGCTGAAAGCAATTTGTGGTGGCGATGATGATGCTGGTTTGATGGAAGTTTTGAAAAAGCTTGGTTCTGTTTGTGAAGAAACAAGTGGAAGCAAGGTTGAGTTGAAAACTGGAAGATTGGAGTCAAGTTAAGAAACTACACACTTCCTCTTTTCTCTGCCACTTCTTGCACATGTGAAGGCGTTATAG
>VHIU01000072.1:0-31021 GCA_010577795.1 Isatis tinctoria | reverse complement strand
GAGCACTTTAATGTACAAGTTTGCGTTCCAAAAGAGCACTTTAATGTGTACCTTATAAAAGCTAGAAAGCATATTGGGGTCCAAAAAATTTCCTATGAGGTTTTGAACAAAACTATTTTCGCACAAAACTTCTTATAAAGAAAGAACGCGAAGCATGGGATACAAAGAACGCGAAGCATGGGATACAAGTTGTGTTCCAAAAAAGCACTTTAATGTGTACCTTATAAAAGCTTAGAAAGCATATTTGGGGTCCAAAAAGTGTCCTATAAGGTTCTAAACAAAACTATTTTCGCAAAACTTCTTATAAAGATAGTACGCGAAGCATGGGATACAAGTTTTGTTCCAAAAGTGCACTTTAATTTGTACTTTATAAAAGCTTGGAAAGCATATTTGGGGTCCAAAAAATGTCCTATGAGGTTTCTAAACAAAACTATTTTCGCAAAACTTCTTATAAAGATAGTACGCGAAGCATGGGATACAAGTTTGTGTTCCAAAAGAGCACTTTAATGTGATGTTTATAAAAGCTTTGAAAGCATATTTGGGGTCCAAAAAATGTCCTATGAGGTTTTCTAAAACAAACTATTTCGCAAAAACTTTATAAGATAGAACGCGAAGCAATGATACAAGTTTGTGTTCCAAAAGAGCACATTAATGTGTACCTTATAACAGCTTAGAAAGCATATTTGGGGTCCAAAAAAATGTCCTATGAGGTTTCTAAACAAAACTATTATCGCAAAACTTTATAATGATAGAACGCGTAGCATGGGATACAAGTTTGTGTTCCAAAAGAACACTTTAATGTGTACCTTATAAAAGCTTAGGAAGCATATTTGGGGTCTCAAAAATGTCCTATGAGGTTTCTAAACAAATCTATTTACGCAAAACTTTATAAAGATAGAACTCGTAGCATGGGATACAAGTTTGTGTCCAAAAGAGCACTTTAACGTGTACCTAATAAAAGCTTGGAAAGCATATTTGGGGACCAAAAATGTCCTATGTGTTTTTTAAACAAACTATTTTCGCAAAAGATCTTATAAAGTTAGAACGCGAAGCATGGGATACAAGTTTGTGTTCCAAAATGCACTTTAATGTGTACCTTATAAAAGCTTAGAAAGAATATTTTGGGTCCAAAAAATGTCCTATGAGGTTTCTATGCAAAACTATTTTCGCAAAACTTCTTATAAAGATAGAACGCGAAGCATAGGATACAAGTTTGTGTTCCAAAAGAGCACTTTAATGTACAAGTTGAGTTCCAAAAGGCACTTTGTACCTTATAAAAGCTTAGAAAGCATATTTGGGTCCAAAAAGTTCTATGAGGTTTCTGAACAAAACTATTTTCGCAAAACTTCTTATAAAGAAAGAACGCGAAGCATGGGATACAAAGAACGCGAAGCATGGGATACAAGTTTGTGTTCCAAAAAAGAGCACTTAATGTGTACCTTATAAAAGCTTAGAAAGCATATTTGGGGTCCAAAAAGTGTCCTATGAGGTTTCTAAACAAAACTATTTTCGCAAAACTTCTTATAAAGATAGTACGCGAAGCATGGGATACAAGTTTGTGTTCCAAAAGTGCACTTTAATGTGTACTTTATAAAAGCTTGGAAAACTATTTGGGGTCAAAAAAATGTCCTTGAGGTTTAAAACAAAACTATTTTCGCAAAACTTTTTATAAAGATAGTACGCGAAGCATGGGATACAAGTTTGTGTTCCAAAAGAGCACTTCAATGTGTAGTTTATAAAAGCTTGGAAAGCATATTTGGGGTCCAAAAAATGTCCTATGAGGTTTCTAAATAAAACTATTTTCGGAAAACATCTTATAAAGTTAGAACGCGAAGCATGGGATACAAGTTTGTGTTCCAAAAGAGCACTTTATGTGTAGTTTATAAAAGCTTGGAAAGCATATTTGGGGTCCAAAAATGTCCTATGAGGTTCTAAACAAAACTATTTTCGCAAAAACATCTTATAAAGATAGAACGCGAAGCATAGGATACAAGTTTGTGTTCCAAAAGAGCACTTAATGTGTACCTTGTAACAGCTTAGAAAGCATATTGGGGTCCAAAAATGTCCTATGAGGTTTCTAAACAAAACTATTATCGCAAAATCTTAATGATAGAACGCGTAGCATGGGATACAAGTTTGTGTTCCAAAAGAGCACTTTAATGTGTACCTTATAAAAGCTTAGGAAGATTTGGGTCTCAAAAAATGTCCTATGAGGTTTCTAAACAAATCTATTTACGCAAACTTCTTATAAAGATAGAACGTAGCATGGGATACAAGTTTGTGTCCAAAAGAGCACTTTAACGTGTACGTAATAAAAGCTTGGAAAGCATATTGGGGTCCAAAAAATGTCCTATGAGTTTTTAAACAAAACTATTTTCGCAAAAGATTTTATAAAGTTAGAACGCGAAGCATGGGATACAATTTGTGTTCCAAAATAGCACTTTAATGTGTACCTTATTAAAAGCTTAGAAAGTATATTTGGGTCCAAAAAATGTCCTATGAGGTTTCTATGCAAAATTATTTTCGCAAAACTTCTTATAAAGATAGAACGCGAAGCATAGGATACAAGTTTGTGTTCCAAAAGAGCACTTTAATGTACAACTTTGCGTTCCAAAAGAGCACTTTAATGTGTACCTTATAAAAGCTTAGAAAGCATATTTGGGGTCCAAAAAATTTCCTATGAGGTTTCTGAACAAAACTATTTTCGCAAAACTTCTTATAAAGAAAGAACGCGAAGCATAGGATACAAGTTTGTGTTCCAAAAGAGCACATTAATGTGTACCTTATAACAGCTTAGAAAGTATATTTGGGGTCCAAAAAATGTCCTATGAGGTTTCTAAACAAAACTATTATCGCAAAACTTCTTATAATGATAGAACGCGTAGCATGGGATACAAGTTTGTGTTCCAAAAGAGCACTTTAATGTGTACCTTATAAAAGCTTAGGAAGCAT
This sequence comes from Isatis tinctoria, assembly GCA_010577795.1. Classification (NCBI taxonomy): domain Eukaryota; kingdom Viridiplantae; phylum Streptophyta; class Magnoliopsida; order Brassicales; family Brassicaceae; genus Isatis; species Isatis tinctoria. Next base: position 28,069 of record VHIU01000072.1, on the reverse strand, counting down.
ATTTGGGGTCTCAAAAATGTCCTATGAGGTTTCTAAACAAATCTATTTACGCAAAACTTCTTATAAAGATAGAACTAGTAGCATGGGATACAAGTTTGTGTCCAAAAGAGCACTTTAACGTGTACCTAATAAAAGCTTGGAAAGCATATTTAGGGTCAAAAAAATGTCCTATGAGTTTTTTAAACAAAACTATTTTCGCAAAAGATCTTATAAAGTTAGAACGCGAAGCATGGGATACAAGTTTGTGTTCCAAAATAGCACTTTAATGTGTACCTTATAAAAGCTTAGAAAGTATATTTTGGGTCCAAAAAATGTCCTATGAGGTTTCTATGCAAAACTATTTTCGCAAAACTTCTTATAAAGATAGAACGCGAAGCATAGGATACAAGTTTGTGTTCCAAAAGGGCACGTTAATGTACAAGTTTGCGTTCCAAAAGAGCACTTTAATGTGTACCTTATAAAAGCTTAGAAAGCATATTTGGGGTCCAAAAAATTTCCTATGAGGTTTCTGAACAAAACTATTTTCGCAAAACTTCTTATAAAGAAAGAACGCGAAGCATGGGATTCAAGAATGCGAAGCATGGGATACATGTTTGTGTTCCAAAAAAGCACTTTATGTGTACCTTATAAAAGCTTAGAAAAGCATATTTGGGGTCCAAAAAGTGTCCTATGAGGTTTCTAAACAAAACTATTTTCGCAAAAACTTATTAAAGATAGTACGCGAAGCATGGGATACAAGTTTGTGTTCCAAAAAGCACTTTATTTATGTGTACTTTATAAAAGCTTAGAAAGCATATTTGGGGTCAAAAAAGTGTCCTATGAGGTTTCTAAACAAAACTATTTTCGCAAAACTTCTTATAAAGATAGTACGCGAAGCATGGGATACAAGTTTGTCTTCCAAAAGTGCACTTTAATGTGTACTTATAAAAGCTTGGAAAGCATATTGGGGACAAAAAAATGTCCTATGAGGTTTCTAAACAAAACTATTTTCGCAAAACTTCTTATAAAGATAGTACGCGAAGCATGGGATACAAGTTTGTGTTCCCAAAAGAGCACTTCAATGTGTAGTTTATAAAAGCTTGGAAAGCATATTTGGGGTCAAAAAATGTCCTATGAGGTTTCTAAATAAAACTATTTTCGGGAAAACATCTTATAAAGTTAGAACGCGAAGCATGGGATACAAGTTTGTGTTCCAAAATAGCACTTTAATGTGTAGTTTATAAAGCTTGGAAAGCATATTGGGGTCCAAAAAATGTCTATGAGGTTTCTAAAAAAAATATTATCGCAAAACTTCTTATAATGATAGAACGCGTAGCATGGGATACAAGTTTGTGTTCCAAAAAGAGCACTTTAATGTGTACCTTATAAAAGCTTAGGAAGCATATTTGGGGTCTCAAAAATGTCCTATGAAGTTTCTAAACAAATATATTTACGCAAAACTTCTTATAAAGATAGAACTCGTAGCATGGGATACAAGTTTGTGTCCAAAAGAGCACTTTAACGTGTACGTAATAAAAGCTTGGAAAGCATATTTGGGGTCCAAAAAATGTCCTATGAGTTTTTTAAACAAAACTATTTTCGCAAAAGATCTTATAAAGTTAGAACGCGAAGCATGGGATACAAGTTTGTGTTCCAAAATAGCACTTTAATGTGTACCTTATAAAAGCTTAGAAAGTATATTTTGGGTCCAAAAAATGTCCTATGAGGTTTCTATGCAAAATTATTTTCGCAAAACTTCTTATAAAGATAGAACGCGAAGCATAGGATACAAGTTTGTGTTCCAAAAGAGCACTTTAATGTACAACTTTGCGTTCCAAAAGAGCACTTTAATGTGTACCTTATAAAAGCTTAGAAAGCATATTTGGGGTCCAAAAAATTTCCTATGAGGTTTCTGAACAAAACTATTTTCGCAAAACTTCTTATAAAGAAAGAACGCGAAGCATAGGATACAAGTTTGTGTTCCAAAAGAGCACATTAATGTGTACCTTATAACAGCTTAGAAAGTATATTTGGGGTCCAAAAAATGTCCTATGAGGTTTCTAAACAAAACTATTTTCGCAAAACTTCTTATAATGATAGAACGCGTAGCATGGGATACAAGTTTGTGTTCCAAAAGAGCACTTTAATGTGTACCTTATAAAAGCTTAGGAAGCATATTTGGGGTCAAAAAATGTCCTATGAGGTTTCTAAACAAATATTTTCGCAAAACTTCTTATAAAGATAGAAATAGTAGCATGGGATACAAGTTTGTGTCCAAAAGAGCACTTTAACGTGTACCTAATAAAAGCTTGGAAAGCATATTTGGGGTCAAAAAAATGTCCTATGAGTTTTCTAAACAAAACTATTTTCGCAAACATCTTATAAAGTTAGAACGCGAAGCATGGGATACAAGTTTGTGTTCCAAAATAGCACTTTAATGTGTACCTTATAAAAGCTTAGAAAGTATATTTTGGGTCCAAAAAATGTCCTATGAGGTTTCTATGCAAAACTATTTTCGCAAAACTTCTTATAAAGATAGAACGCGAAGCATAGGATACAAGTTTGTGTTCCAAAAGGGCACGTTAATGTACAAGTTTGCGTTCCAAAAGAGCACTTTAATGTGTACCTTATAAAAGCTTAGAAAGCATATTTGGGGTCCAAAAAATTTCCTATGAGGTTTCTGAACAAAACTATTTTCGCAAAACTTCTTATAAAGAAAGAACGCGAAGCATGGGATTCAAAGAATGCGAAGCATGGGATACAAGTTTGTGTTCCAAAAAAGCACTTTAATGTGTACCTTATAAAAGCTTAGAAAGCATATTTGGGGTCCAAAAAGTGTCCTATGAGGTTTCTAAACAAAACTATTTTCGCAAAACTTCTTATAAAGATAGTACGCGAAGCATGGGATACAAGTTTGTGTTCCAAAAAAGCACTTTAATGTGTACTTTATAAAAGCTTAGAAAGCATATTTGGGGTCCAAAAAGTGTCCTATGAGGTTTCTAAACAAAACTATTTTCGCAAAACTTCTTATAAAGATAGTACGCGAAGCATGGGATACAAGTTTGTCTTCCAAAAGTGCACTTTAATGTGTACTTTATAAAAGCTTGGAAAGCATATTTGGGGACAAAAAATGTCCTATGAGGTTTCTAACAAACTATTTTCGCAAAACTTCTTATAAAGTAGTACGCGAAGCATGGGATACAAGTTTGTGTTCCAAAAGAGCACTTCAATGTGTAGTTTATAAAAGCTTGGAAAGCATATTTGGGGTCCAAAAAATGTCCTATGAGGTTTCTAAATAAAACTATTTTCGAAAACATCTTATAAAGTTATAGAACGCAAGCATGGATACAAGTTTGTGTTCCAAAATAGCACTTTAATGTGTAGTTTATAAAAGCTTGGAAAGCATATTTGGGTCCAAAAAATGTCCTATGAGGTTTCTAAACAACTATTATCGCAAAACTTCTTATAATGATAGAACGCGTAGCATGGATACAAGTTTGTGTTCCAAAAGAGCACTTTATGTGTACCTTATAAAGCTTAGGAAGCATATTTGGGGTCTCAAAAATGTCCTATGAGTTTCTAAACAAATATATTTACGCAAAACTTCTTATAAAGATAGAACTCGTAGCAGGGATACAAGTTTGTGTCCAAAGAGCACTTTAACGTGTACGTAATAAAAGCTTGGAAAGCATATTTGGGGTCCAAAAATGTCCTATGAGTTTTTTAAACAAAACTATTTTCGCAAAACATCTTATAAAGATAGAACGCGAAGCATGGGATACAAGTTTGTGTTCCAAAATAGCACTTTAATGTGTACCTTATAAAAGCTTAGAAAGTATATTTTGGGTCCAAAAAATGTCCTATGAGGTTTCTATGCAAAATTATTTTCGCAAAACTTCTTATAAAGATAGAACGCGAAGCATAGGATACAAGTTTGTGTTCCAAAAGAGCACTTTAATGTACAACTTTGCGTTCCAAAAGAGCACTTTAATGTGTACCTTATAAAAGCTTAGAAAGCATATTGGGGTCCAAAAATTTCCTATGAGGTTTCTGAACAAAACTATTTTCGCAAAACTTCTTATAAAGAAGAACGCGAAGCATAGGATACAAGTTTGTGTTCCAAAAGAGCACATTAATGTGTACCTTATAACAAGCTTAGAAAGTATATTTTGGGTCCAAAAAATGTCCTATGAGGTTTCTAAACAAAACTATTTTCGCAAAACTTCTTATAATGATAGAACGCGTAGCATGGGATACAAGTTTGTGTTCCAAAAGAGCACTTTAATGTGTACCTTATAAAAGCTTAGGAAGCATATTTGGGGTCTCAAAAATGTCCTATGAGGTTCTAAAAAATCTATTTACGCAAAACTTCTTATAAAGATAGAACTAGTAGCATGGGATACAAGTTTGTGTCCAAAAGAGCACTTTAACGTGTACCTAATAAAAGCTTGGAAAGCATATTTAGGGTCAAAAAAATGTCCTATGAGTTTTTAACAAAACTATTTTCGCAAAAGATCTTATAAAGTTAGAACGCGAAGCATGGGATACAAGTTTGTGTCCAAATAGCACTTTAATGTGTACCTTATAAAGCTTAGAAAGTTATTTTGGGTCCAAAAAATGTCCTATGAGGTTTCTATGCAAAACTATTTTCGCAAAACTTCTTATAAAGATAGAACGCGAAGCATAGGATACAAGTTTGTGTTCCAAAAGGGCACGTTAATGTACAAGTTTGCGTTCCAAAAGAGCACTTTAATGTGTACCTTATAAAAGCTTAGAAAGCATATTTGGGGTCCAAAAAATTTCCTATGAGGTTTCTGAACAAAACTATTTTCGCAAAACTTCTTATAAAGAAAGAACGCGAAGCATGGGATTCAAAGAATGCGAAGCATGGGATACATGTTTGTGTTCCAAAAAAGCACTTTAATGTGTACCTTATAAAAGCTTAGAAAGCATATTTGGGGTCCAAAAAGTGTCCTATGAGGTTTCTAAACAAAACTATTTTCGCAAAACTTCTTATAAAGATAGTACGCGAAGCATGGGATACAAGTTTGTGTTCCAAAAAAGCACTTTAATGTGTACTTTATAAAAGCTTAGAAAGCATATTTGGGGTCCAAAAAGTGTCCTATGAGGTTTCTAAACAAAACTATTTTCGCAAAACTTCTTATAAAGATAGTACGCGAAGCATGGGATACAAGTTTGTGTTCCAAAAGTGCACTTTAATGTGTACTTTATAAAAGCTTGGAAAGCATATTTGGGGACAAAAAAATGTCCTATGAGGTTTCTAAACAAAACTATTTTCGCAAAACTTCTTATAAAGATAGTACGCGAAGCATGGGATACAAGTTTGTGTTCCAAAAGAGCACTTCAATGTGTAGTTTATAAAAGCTTGGAAAGCATATTTGGGGTCCAAAAAATGTCCTATGAGGTTTCTAAATAAAACTATTTTCGGAAAACATCTTATAAAGTTAGAACGCGAAGCATGGGATACAAGTTTGTGTTCCAAAATAGCACTTTAATGTGTAGTTTATAAAAGCTTGGAAAGCATATTTGGGGTCCAAAAAATGTCCTATGAGGTTTCTAAACAAAACTATTATCGCAAAACTTCTTATAATGATAGAACGCGTAGCATGGGATACAAGTTTGTGTTCCAAAAAGAGCACTTTAATGTGTACCTTATAAAAGCTTAGGAAGCATATTTGGGGTCTCAAAAATGTCCTATGAAGTTTCTAAACAAATATATTTACGCAAAACTTCTTATAAAGATAGAACTCGTAGCATGGGATACAAGTTTGTCCAAAAGAGCACTTTAACGTGTACGTAATAAAAGCTTGGAAAGCATATTTGGGGTCCAAAAATGTCCTATGAGTTTTTTAAACAAAACTATTTTCGCAAAAGATCTTATAAAGTTAAACGCGAAGCATGGATACAAGTTTGTGTTCCAAAATAGCACTTTAATGTGTACCTTATAAAAGCTTAGAAAGTATATTTTGGGTCCAAAAATGTCCTATGAGGTTTCTATGCAAAATTTTTCGCAAAACTTCTTATAAAGATAGAACGCGAAGCATAGGATACAAGTTTGTGTTCCAAAAGAGCACTTTAATGTACAACTTTGCGTTCCAAAAGAGCACTTTAATGTGTACCTTATAAAAGCTTAGAAAGCATATTGGGGTCCAAAAATTTCCTATGAGGTTTCTGAACAAAACTATTTTCGCAAAACTTCTTATAAAGAAAGAACGCGAAGCATAGGATACAAGTTTGTGTTCCAAAGAGCACATTAATGTGTACCTATAACAGCTTAGAAAGTATATTTGGGGTCCAAAAATGTCCTATGAGGTTTCTAAACAAAACTATTATCGCAACTTTCTTATAATGATAGAACGCGTAGCATGGGATACAAGTTTGTGTTCCAAAAGAGCACTTTAATGTGTACCTTATAAAAGCTTAGGAAGCATATTTGGGGTCTCAAAAATGTCCTATGAGGTTTCTAAACAAATCTATTTACGCAAAACTTCTTATAAAGATAGAACTAGTAGCATGGGATACAAGTTTGTGTCCAAAAGAGCACTTTAACGTGTACCTAATAAAAGCTTGGAAAGCATATTTAGGGTCAAAAAAATGTCCTATGAGTTTTTTAAACAAAACTATTTTCGCAAAAGATCTTATAAAGTTAGAACGCGAAGCATGGGATACAAGTTTGTGTTCCAAAATAGCACTTTAATGTGTACCTTATAAAAGCTTAGAAAGTATATTTTGGGTCCAAAAAATGTCCTATGAGTTTTCTATGCAAACTATTTTCGCAAAACTTCTTTAAAGATAGAACGCAAGCATAGGATACAAGTTTGTGTTCCAAAAGGGCACGTTAATGTACAAGTTTGCGTTCCAAAAGAGCACTTTAATGTGTACCTTATAAAAGCTTAGAAAGCATATTTGGGGTCCAAAAAATTTCCTATGAGGTTTCTGAACAAAACTATTTTCGCAAAACTTCTTATAAAGAAAGAACGCGAAGCATGGGATTCAAAGAATGCGAAGCATGGGATACAAGTTTGTGTTCCAAAAAAGCACTTTAATGTGTACCTTATAAAAGCTTAGAAAGCATATTTGGGGTCCAAAAAGTGTCCTATGAGGTTTCTAAACAAAACTATTTTCGCAAAACTTCTTATAAAGATAGTACGCGAAGCATGGGATACAAGTTTGTGTTCCAAAAGAGCACTTTAATGTGTACTTTATAAAAGCTTAGAAAGCATATTTGGGGTCCAAAAAGTGTCCTATGAGGTTTCTAAACAAAACTATTTTCGCAAAACTTCTTATAAAGATAGTACGCGAAGCATGGGATACAAGTTTGTGTTCCAAAAGTGCACTTTAATGTGTACTTTATAAAAGCTTGGAAAGCATATTTGGGGACAAAAAAATGTCCTATGAGGTTTCTAAACAAAACTATTTTCGCAAAACTTCTTATAAGATAGTACGCGAAGCATGGGATACATTTGTGTTCCAAAAGAGCACTTCAATGTGTAGTTTATAAAAGCTTGGAAAGCATATTTGGGGTCCAAAAATGTCCTATGAGGTTTCTAAATAAAACTATTTTCGGAAAACATCTTATAAAGTTAGAACGCGAAGCATGGGATACAATTTGTGTTCCAAAAGCACTTTAATGTGTAGTTTATAAACCTTGAAAGCATATTGGGGTCCAAAAAATGTCCTATGAGGTTTCTAAACAAAACTATTATCGCAAAACTTCTTATAATGATAGAACGCGTAGCATGGGATACAAGTTTGTGTTCCAAAAAGAGCACTTTAATGTGTACCTTATAAAAGCTTAGGAAGCATATTTGGGGTCTCAAAAATGTCCTATGAGGTTTCTAAACAAATATATTTACGCAAAACTTCTTATAAAGATAGAACTCGTAGCATGGGATACAAGTTTGTGTCCAAAAGAGCACTTTAACGTGTACGTAATAAAAGCTTGGAAAGCATATTTGGGGTCCAAAAAATGTCCTATGAGTTTTTTAAACAAAACTATTTTCGCAAAAGATCTTATAAAGTTAGAACGCGAAGCATGGGATACAAGTTTGTGTTCCAAAATAGCACTTTAATGTGTACCTTATAAAAGCTTAGAAAGTATATTTTGGGTCCAAAAAATGTCCTATGAGGTTTCTATGCAAAATTATTTTCGCAAAACTTCTTATAAAGATAGAACGCGAAGCATAGGATACAAGTTTGTGTTCCAAAGAGCACTTAATGTACAAGTTTGCGTTCCAAAAGAGCACTTTAATGTGTACCTTATAAAAGCTTAGAAAGCATATTTGGGGTCCAAAAAATTTCCTATGAGTTTCTGAACAAAACTATTTTCGCAAAATTTCTTATAAGAAAAACGCGAAGCATAGGATACAAGTTTGTGTTCCAAAAGAGCACATTAATGTGTACCTTATAACAGCTTAGAAAGTATATTTGGGGTCCAAAAAATGTCCTATGAGGTTTCTAAACAAAACTATTTTCGCAAAATTTCTTATAAAGATAGAACGCGATGTATAGGATACAAGTTTGTGTTCCAAAAGGGCACTTTAATGTACAAGTTTGCGTTCCAAAAGAGCACTTTAATGTGTACCTTATAAAAGCTTAGAAAGCATATTTGGGGTCCAAAAAATTTCCTATGAGGTTTCTGAACAAAACTATTTTCGCAAAACTTCTTATAAAGAAAGAACGCGAAGCATGGGATTCAAAGAATGCGAAGCATGGGATACAAGTTTGTGTTCCAAAAAAGCACTTTAATGTGTACCTAATAAAAGCTTAGAAAGCATATTTGGGGTCCAAAAAGTGTCCTATGAGGTTCTAAACAAAACTATTTTCGCAAAACTTCTTATAAGATAGTACGCGAAGCATGGGATACAAGTTTGTGTTCCAAAAGTGCACTTTAATGTGTACTTTATAAAAGCTTGGAAAGCATATTGGGGTCAAAAAAATGTCCTATGAGGTTTCTAAAAAAACTATTCGCAAAACTTCTTATAAAGATAGTACGCGAAGCATGGGATACAAGTTTGTGTTCCAAAAAGCACTTCAATGTGTAGTTTATAAAAGCTTGGAAAGCATTTGGGGTCCAAAAAATGTCCTATGAGGTTTCTAAATAAACTATTTTCGGAAAACATCTTATAAAGTTAGAACGCGAAGCATGGGATACAAGTTTGTGTTCCAAAAGAGCTCTTTAATGTGTAGTTTATAAAAGCTTGGAAAGCATATTTGGGGTCCAAAAAATGTCCTATGAGGTTTCTAAACAAAACTATTTTCGCAAAAAACTTATAAAGATAGAACGCGAAGCATAGGATACAGTTTGTGTTCCAAAAGAGCACATTAATGTGTACCTACAAACAGCTTAGAAAGCATATTTGGGGTCCAAAAAATGTCCTATGAGGTTTCTAAACAAAACTATTATCGCAAAACTTCTATAATGATAGAACGCGTAGCATGGGATACAAGTTTGTGTTCCAAAAGAGCACTTTAATGTGTACCTTATAAAAGCTTAGGAAGCATATTTGGGGTCTAAAATGTCCTATGAGATTTCTAAACAAATCTATTTACGCAAAACTTTATAAAGATAGAACTCGTAGCATGGGATACAAGTTTTGTTCCAAAAAGAGCACTTTAAACGTGTACCTAAAAAAGCTTGGAAAGCATATTTGGGGTCCGAAAAATGTCCTATGAGTTTTTAAACAAAAACTATTTTCGCAAAACTTCTTATAAAGATAGTACGCGAAGCATGGGATAACAAGTTTGTGTTCCAAAAGAGCACATTAATGTGTACCTTATAAAGCTTAGAAAGAATATTTGGGGGTCCCAAAAATGTCCTATGAGGTTTCTAAACCAAAAATTTTCGCAAAACTCTTAAAGATAGTACGCGAAACATGGGATACAAGTTTGTGTTCCAAAAGAGCACTTTAGTGTGTACATTATAAAAGCTTGGAAAGCATATTTGGGGTCCAAAAATAGTCCTATGAGGTTTCTAAACAAAACTATTTTTGCAAAACATCTAATAAAAATAGAACGCGAAGCATGGGATACAAGTTTGTGTTCCAAAAGAGCACATTAATGTGTACCTTATAACAGCTGAGAAAGCATATTTGGGGTCCAAAAAATATCCTATGAGGTTTCTAAACAAAACTATTTTCGCAAAACATCTTATAAAGATAGAACGCGAAGCATAGGATACAAGTTTGTGTTCCAAAAGGGCACATTAATGTGTACCTTATAACAGCTTAGAAAGCATATTTGGGGTCCAAAAAAATGTCCTATGAGGTTTCTAAACAAAACTATTTTCGCAAAACTTCTTATAAAGATAGTACGCGAAGCATGGGATACAAGTTTGTGCTCCAAAAGTGCACTTTAATGTGTACTTTATAAAAGCTTGGAAAGCATATTTGGGGTCAAAAAAATGTCCTATGAGGTTTCTAAACAAAACTATTTTCGCATAACTTCTTATAAAGATAGTACGCGAAGCATGGGATACAAGTTTATGTTCCAAAAAGCACTTGAATGTGTAGTTATAAAAGCTTGGAAAGAATATTTCGGGTCCAAAAATGTCCTATGAGGTTTCTATGCAAAAATATTTCGCAAAACTTTTATAAAGAAAGAACGCGAAGCATAGGATACAAGTTTGTGTCCAAAAGAGCACTTTAAGTACAAGTTGCGTTCCAAAAGAGCACTTTAATGTGACCTTATCAAAGCTTAGAAAGCATATTAGGGGTCCAAAAATTTCCTATGAGGTTTCTGAACAAAACTATTTTCGCAAAACTTCTTATAAAGAAAGAACGCGAAGCAGGGAACAAAGAACGCGAAGCATGGGATACAAGTTTGTGTTCCAAAAAGCACTTTAATGTGTACTTTATAAAAGCTTAGAAAGCATATTTGGGGTCCAAAAAGTGTCCTATGAGGTTTCTAAACAAAACTATTTTCGCAAAACGTCTTATAGATAGTACGCGAAGCATGGGATACAAGTTTGTGTTCCAAAGTGCACTTTTGTGTGACTTTATAAAAGCTTGGAAAGCATATTTGGTGGTCAAAAAATGTCCTATGAGGTTTAACAAAACTATTTTCGCAAAACATCTTATAAGATAGAACGCGAAGCATAGGATACAAGTTTGTGTTCCAAAAGAGCACATTAATGTGTACCTTATAACAGCTTAGAAGCATATTTGAGGTCCCAAAAATGTCCTATGAGGTTTTAAGCAAAAACTATTTTCGCAAAACTTCTTATAAAGATAGAACGCGAAGCATGGGATACAAGTTTGTGTTCCAAAAGTGCACATTAATGTGTACCTTATAACAGCTTAGAAAGCATATTTGGTGTTCCAAAAATGTCCTTTGAGGGTTTCTAAACAAAAACTTTTCGCAAAACTTCTTAAAGATAGTACGCGAAGCATGGGAGCCAAGTTTGTGTTCCAAAAGTGCACTTTAATGTACAAGTTTGCGTTCCAAAAGAGCACTTTAATGTGTACCTTATAAAAGCTTAGAAAGCATATTTAGGGGTCCAAAAAATTCCTATGAGTTTCTGAACAAAACTATTTTCGCAAAATTCTTATAAAGAAAGAACGCGAAGCATGGGATACAAAGAACGCGAAGCATGGGATACAGTTTGTGTTCCAAAAAGCACTTTAATGTGTACTTTATAAAAGCTTAGAAAGCATATTTGGGGTCCAAAAAGTGTCCTATGAGGTTTCTAAACAAAACTATTTTCGCAAAACTTCTTATAAAGATGTACGCGAAGCATGGATACAAGTTTGTGTTCCAAAAGTGCACTTTAATGTGTACTTATAAAAGCTTGGAAAGCATTTGGGGTCAAAAAATGTCCTATGAGGTTTCTAAACAAAACTATTTTCGCAAAACATCTTATAAGATAGAACGCGAAGCATAGGATACATTTGTGTTCCAAAAGAGCACATTAATGTGTACCTTATAACAGCTTAGAAAGCATATTGAGGTCCCAAAAATGTCCTATGAGGTTTCTAAGCAAAACTATTTTCGCAAAACTTCTATAAAGATAGAACGCGAAGCATGGGATACAAGTTGTGTTCCAAAAGTGCACATTAATGTTACCTTATAACAGCTTAGAAAGCATATTTGGGGTCCCAAAAATGTCCTATGAGGTTTCTAAACAAAACTATTTTCGCAAAACTTCTTATAAAGATAGTACGCGAAGCATGGGATACAAGTTTGTGTTCCAAAAGTGCACTTAATGTACAAGTTTGCGTTCCAAAAGAGCACTTAATGTGTACCTTATAAAAGCTTAGAAAGCATATTTGGGTCCAAAAATTTCCTATGAGGTTTCTGAACAAAACTATTTTCGAAAAACTTCTTATAATGAAAGAACGCGAAGCATGGGATACAAAGAACGCGAAGCATGGGATACAATTTGTGTTCCAAAAAAGCACTTTATGTGTACTTTATAAAAGCTTAGAAAGCATATTTGGGGTCCAAAAAGTGTCCTATGAGGTTTCTAAACAAAACTATTTTCGCAAAACTTCTTATAAAGATAGTACGCGAAGCATGGGATACAAGTTGTGTTCCAAAAGTGCACTTTAATGTGTAGTTTATAAGCTTGGAAATCATATTTGGGGTCCAAAAAATGTCCTATGAGGTTCTAATAAAACAAACTTTTTCGCAAAACATCTTATAAAGATAGAACGCGAAGCATAGGATACAAGTTGTGTTCCAAAAGAGCACATTGATGTGTACCTTATAACAGCTTAGAAAGCATATTTGGGGTCCAAAAAATGTCCTATGAGGTTTCTAAACAAAACTATTTTCGCAAAACTTCTTATAAAGATAGTACGCGAAGCATGGGATACAAGTTTGTGCTCAAAAAGTGCACTTTAATGTGTACTTTATAAAAGCTTGGCAAGCATATTTGGGGTCAAAAAAATGTCCTTTGAGGTTTCTAACCAAAACTATTTTCGCAAAACTTCTTATAAAGATAGTACGCGAAGCATGGGATACAAGTTTATGTTCCAAAAGAGCACTTGAATGTGTAGTTTATAAAAGCTTGGAAAGCATATTTGGGGTCTAAAAAATGTCCTATGAGGTTTCTAAATAAAACTATTTTCGGAAAACATCTTATAAAGTTAGAACGCGAAGCATGGGATACAAGTTTGTGTTCCAAAATAGCACTTTAATGTGTACCTTATAAAAGCTTAGAAAGTATATTTTGGGTCCAAAAAATGTCCTATGAGGTTTCTCTGCAAAACTATTTTCGCAAAACTTCTTATAAAGATAGAACGCGAAGCATAGGATACAAGTATGTGTTCCAAAAGAGCACTTTAATGTACAAGTTTGCGTTCCAAAAGAGCACTTTAATGTGTACCTTATAAAAGCTTAGAAAGCATATTTAGGGGTCCAAAAAATTTCCTATGAGGTTTCTGAACAAAACTATTTTCGCAAAACTTCTTATAAAGAAAGAACGCGAAGCATGGGATACAAAGAACGCGAAGCATGGGATACAAGTTTGTGTTCCAAAAAAGCACTTTAATGTGTACCTTATAAAAGCTTAGAAAGCATATTGGGGTCAAAAAGTGTCCTATGAGGTTTCTAAACAAAACTATTTTCGCAAAACTTCTTATAAAGATAGTACGCGAAGCATGGGATACAAGTTTGTGTTCCAAAAGTGCACTTTAATGTGTACTTTATAAAAGCTTGGAAAGCATATTTGGGGACAAAAAAATGTCCTATGAGGTTTCTAAACAAAACTATTTTCGCAAAACTTCTTATAAAGATAGTACGCGAAGCATGGGATACAAGTTTATGTTCCAAAAGAGCACTTGAATGTGTACTTTATAAAAGCTTGGAAAGGATATTTGGGGTCCAAAAATAGTCCTATGAGGTTTCTAAACAAAACTATTTTCGCAAAACATCTAATAAAAATAGAACGCGAAGCATGGGATACAAGTTTGTGTGCCAAAAGAGCACATTAATGTGTACCTTATAACAGCTGAGAAAGCATATTTGGGGTCCAAAAAATGTCCTATGAGGTTTCTAAACAAAACTATTTTCGCAAAACATCTTATAAAGATAGAACGCGAAGCATAGGATACAAGTTTGTGTTCCAAAAGAGCACATTAATGTGTACCTTATAACAGCATAGAAAGCATATTTGGGGTCCAAAAAATGTCCTATGAGGTTTCTTAACAAAACTATTTTCGCAAAACTTCTTATAAAGATAGTACGCGAAGCATGGGATACAAGTTTGTGCTCCAAAAGTGCACTTTAATGTGTACTTTATAAAAGCTTGGAAAGCATATTTGGGGTCAAAAAAATGTCCTATGAGGTTTCTAAACAAAACTATTTTCGCATAACTTCTTATAAAGATAGTACGCGAAGCATGGGATACAAGTTTATGTTCCAAAAGAGCACTTGAATGTGTAGTTTATAAAAGCTTGGAAAGCATATTTCGGGTCCAAAAAATGTCCTATGAGGTTTCTAAATAAAACTATTTTCGGAAAACATCTTATAAAGTTAGAACGCGAAGCATGGGATACATGTTTGTGTTCCAAAATAGCACTTTAATGTGTACCTTATAAAAGTTTAGAAAGTATATTTTGGGTTCAAAAAATGTCCTATGAGGTTTCTATGCAAAACTATTTTCGCAAAACTTCTTATAAAGATAGAACGCGAAGCATAGGATACAAGTTTGTGTTCCAAAAGAGCACTTTAATGTACAAGTTTGCGTTCCAAAAGAGTGTGAGAGCCGAAACTCACACTGTCAAAACTTATATTTAATGGGGGCTCGAAAATTCTATTTATAAAGAACTAAAGGACCGAAAATGCAAAAAGATGAAAAGGGAGATTTTATTGATATTTTCCGAAAGTACAAGGGAAATTAGCAAAAGCTGAATAGTCTTAAATTGCTAAAACTCCTAATACTCGGATCTGGGATGGATTTAACCTTTACATGAGCGTACATATATATACTGGCAATCCTAGGAGGCTAAGACTTCAAATTTCCGATGTGGGACCTTGTCCTTCGCTCCCAGCAGCCGACTTAAGCTTTTTGGGCCCGATTTCCGGCCCGAGAGTCTTCCGTGATCCGTCCGCGCGTTCTGACCCAAATCCGGCCCGCCGATGAATAGTGATCCGAATCTCGGTTTAAGCTCAATTCGATCTTTCGGTTAACCTTGTCTCGGGATGAATAGTGTTTTTAACGGTTTTTCCCGCGTGAATAGTGTTCCGAGCGTTTTATGACTTCCGAGATTTGAACCGCCCGTTTTTTATTTGAACTTCCAGCCGCCGGTTTCAGTATTGATGGCCAGCCGCCGGTTCCTTTGGCTTGTATGCTCGGCGACTGGTCCACGACTGGCTGGACGTTCGTCATGGTCTTTCGGGGAACGTTTATGGACGTCTTTGGAGTCAGAACATGCAAACGGATGATCTCCGGGTCGGTCCGGGCATTGAGTTACGTTTGACGGTCGGTCGACTGGACGATGTTCGGATGAGGAGTCTCGACTCGAGAAATGATCGTGGACATGCGATGAAGACCCGGCGGCTGGGACAAGTGCCAGCCGCCGGCCACGGACGAGGGGAGATCCGGCGGCTGGCCTCATCCCAGCCGCCGGCCACGGACGAGGGGAGATCCGGCGGCTGGCTTCATCCCAGCCGCCGGCCACGGACGAGGGGAGATCCGGCGGCTGGCATCATCCCAGCCGCCGGCCACGGACGAGGGGAGATCCGGCGGCTGGCCTCATCCCAGCCGCCGGCCACGGACGAAGGGAAATCCGGCGGCTGGCACTTGTCCCAGCCGCCGGCCGTTGGTGAAAGAGGACCCGGCGGCTGGCCATGTCCCAGCCGCCGGTTGGCTTCCTGGACGGATCGTGGGCAGTTTGCCTTAGCTCGTCCGTTCCATGTTCGGGATAGGTTTCATTTGGTCTTGTCCTTGTCTTTTCGTTCCGTCAATCTTCGAGGAGGGGATTTCGACCCCAACAGTTAGCCCCCCAGCTCTTTGCTTCCGTGGTTTGGAGCAAGGAGCTCCGAGCTGAGAGTTTTATCGGGATTGACTGAAACGGGAAGGCTATGAGTTTTTCCGTTCATCCGCTTCGTCCGCTTCGCTTTAGTGTCTGTCAGAGTATAGTTCCATGGGATTTCGTGCCATGCTTGCTATATGAAAGGAGTGGCTTCATTTCATTTTTTCACACTTCTTCTCTTCTCAAAATTTTCTAAGTCTCTCCTTCGATAATTTTTTTTTAGCAATGGCTGGTGAAGGAGGTTCTTCTTTCGAACTTAACCTTGATGCCATAATGAATAATCAGTTTGACTTCGATTTTATGTCCGCGAGGATGATGCAGTACTTGTAGAAGATCTGCTGGCGGCTGGAGAAGATGCCATTCCGCAAGCAGCGTACGGTCCCGAAGGTGTCCCGCAGTGGGAGGCCGGTCCTAGCAATGCTCAAGGAACGCTTGGTTTTGCTAATGTTCCTCAATGGGAGTCCGGAACGGCGGCTGGGAATGATGGTCTACCCGAGACGGCGGCTGGGAATGAAGGCATTCCCGAGATGGCGGCTGGGAATGAGACCAGACCCGAGCCGGCGGCCGGGAGGTCGATGAGTAGGGCGTCTGGTTCGGAGAGGGCTTTGGCTCTAAGAATGCTCCCAAGAGGGCGGCTGGCGTAGTAGCCGTTTCAAGATGGGCGCTCATCCGGAGGTGTCTTAGAGAGGGCGTCCGGCTCTTCTCGAGTTGAAGCTGACGGCGTCTCGCCGAGGACGAGCATAGCACGTGGCGTCTGGACTCCCCCCCAACAGGTTGAGGACAACGGCGGGTGGCGTGCATGGCCATCCCGATCCTTGGTCCCTTCCGAACGTCGTCGTGTTTGGCCAGAGAGCGGTGACGACTCGGCCACATCCCGGGAAGAAGTTAGATCGGATCACGGGAGGTGCCTATCTTCGTGCATCCGGACGTGAAGTCCGAGTGTCGTTCTCCCGGAGAGGCTAAAGCCTATTGGGGTGAAGACATTTTTGCTTGGCGGTTTAAGAAGCCTGGACCGTCTACGAGTTATAGATCGATAGCCGAGACATTCAGGCATGGTCCTACTTTGAGCGATCGGGATTCGCTAGCCGAGCTTAGATACGATTTCCGGATTCCGGACAAGATTAAGTTCCGTCTCCCGAAGGATGGGGATAGGATGAACAAGGCGCCAGATGGCTATTTTGCCATGTACGAGTCGATGTTCTACGAAGCCTTCCTCTGGTTCCCGATCCCGGGAGCCATTTTTGATTTTCTCGATTTATATGGGGTTGCGATCTCTCAACTTACCCCTGGCGCCATGAGGATTTTGATGGGACTTGTGGTCCGTTGTGCCGAATGTGGGATCAAGTTGGAGGGTGATCTGGTTCGGAATTTCTTTTCGAGGAAGGTTCCAATCGGATTTCTTCTGCTCAATCAACGTTCGGAGGAACGTGAATCGTTTCTACTCCGGCTTCGACAGCATTGCAAAGCTTCGCGGCTCGAGTTTTTCTACGTGAAACGCAGCCCGCTCACGGTCGGTTCTGACTTCGGCGGCTCGGTTAGGACCGAGTGGAGTTTGCCACGTAAGCGTTTTGTCTTTTTGTGAATTTTTTCCTATAAGTAGTCCTTGCTCATTTGTTTCATTCTTCATAACTTCATTTCTCACAGTTTCTTCTTTTCTCTCTCTAGGTCGTGATCCCTTTGTTCCCAGGATTTCCGGTTTGAGGATATCGTTACAGAAGTTGATAAGAAGAAAATCAATTGGGAGTGTCCTGACCTTTGGCGCCGCTTTCTTGACGCAAGAGATATTTTAGAAGGACGTGCCCCTCTCAAAGGTCCCGACTTCATCGACCCGCTGGCGACGTACCCAGGAATGGAGGGTGTTTGGAACTATCGCAAGCAGAAGTACGGCGAGGCTGGACCGTCCAGAGAGGCAGTCGAGTTTGACCCGGCGTCCGGCTTTGTTCTTCCGCCCGGACCTGATTTCCATGGCACGCCCGAGGAACAGATTGCTGCTCCTCAGAGTTCAGCTTGTGCCGTCGCTGTGGATAAGGGGAAGGGAGCTTCCAACAGCCCTGGCCGTCTGAGGAAGGGGAAAGTGGCTCAGACGGCCGAGGCGTCCGATCATGGTCTTCTCTTCGATGCCCGCAAGGCGGCAGGAGGCGATCCAGCTGAGTCCGTTAAGGTTGTGGACTACTTTGGAGCGCTGGCTCCGGCCCCAGCTGCGCCCTTCGATCGTTCAGCGGCTTACGGAGATCTGTCCTCCAGTCTTATGACGGTAATTCTTTTTTCCTTTAGATTCGTTTGGACGCAGTTTGGTCTTTGCTGATATTTGCTTTTCTTTGATTCAGATCGCCACCCGAGCTCATGCAACCCAGGTTGCCTTGGAAGCTTCGGAGAGAGAGTCCCAGAAGAAGGACAAGAAGATCAAGGCCTTGGAAGTGAAGCTTCGGAACGTAGAGAGGCGATCTCAGAAGGAGATTAAGAAAGTGCTCGCGGAAGCTGAGCGGAAATTGGAGCTGGCTCTTAAGAAATGTCGCTGGGACTTGGTGGAGAAGTACCGTCTTCGCATCGAGGGAGCCAAGGCTGCTCTCGTGCCAATGCGTCAGGCGAAATATGGCGAGACTGCCTTGTCTGAGGTCAGCTCTAACCTCGACCTAGTCCGGGACATTAAGTCCGGGAGTCGAAGGTTGAGGGGGAGAGGGGAGAGCTGGAGGCGGAATTGGAGCGGCTCAAAGGAGGAGGTTGGACCGGTTCCTATGATCGGGCTGCTGCCGTTCTCGAGAGCCACTTGGTATACTCTCCCGTTTCTTCCGTACAGTCTCGACGCCGAGGCTTTGGACTATGGAGCTCCTACCCCTCTCGTCGAATATGACTAGGCTTTGGCCTTGTGTTTTCTTTTTCTGCCTTAGTTGTATTCGGGTCTTTTGACCCTTTTTATTGTATTTGCTTTGTTAACCGAACTTATATCTCCTTTCATGGAGATTTTTATCTATCAGCTTTTGCCTTAGATGTTATGGACTTCTTTGCTTGCTTGCTTTGCTTTTATAGCCTTGATAAAGGAGAAGATGGGCGGCCGGTATGTCTCTCTTCCAAGAGGGCGGCTGGCCCATTTTATAGAATGAAGGGCGGCTGGCCCGTCTCTCTACGGGCGGCTGACCGGTTTTGTGGAGTAAAGGGCGGCTGGCCCGTCTCTCTACGGGCGGCTGACCGGTTTTGTGGAGTAAAGGGCGGCTGGCCCGTCTCTCTACGGAGGACGGGCGGCTGGCCCGTTTTGTGGAGTAAAGGGCGGCGGCCCGTCTCTCTACGGAGGACGGGCGGCTGGCCCGTTTTGATATTGCGTTGGAGTGTTGTTCCGGACACTCGAACTTTTAGACCAGTTTGTATTTTGCGAATGTTCCTGGGTTTAATGCAGTCTTTTGTTGTCGTAGGGGACCGAGCTTGTTCGAATCCCTCTTTCGACTGAACGCTTTTAAGATCTGCATCAGAGCCGGTTTGATACTGCGTTCTCGAGATGTTTTGACCAGTGTTCCCGTGTCAGGCGCTTTACTGGGTTTAAAGAGTTTACTTTGTGTCCTGTACTATGCAAAGTGTTGGTGAAAGTAAACTAATCAGAACATCGTCTCGAGCGCTTCCTGCAGGATCGCGGTATACAGGTTACGCCCTTCGGATGTTAATCCAGAAATTTGTATAGCGCGCTAGTTTTATCCTCTGCGGGATGTTGAAAGAACCATGGTTTTAAAAGACAGTCTTGTGTGGCCAGCAACAGACGGATTTGTTGGTGATGACTTAAGTATTCGGAGAAGTATCTTGATTGGTGGTCTTGGATGAGTTACGAGATGCTAAGCCTCGATGTTCATCTGATTTGTAAGTTGAAGATGTTTTATGAGATACTGAGTCTCAATGTTCATTTTCCTCGGGTTTTCTGGATCAATTGGTTTCTGGATCAAGTTTCGAGATGCTAAGTCTCGATGTTTGTCAGAATGGTGTTTTCGGGAAACTTTTTCAAGCTTTGGATGTGTTATGAGATGCTAAGTCCCAATGTCCATCTCCTTGAAATTTTGCGAAAATTTGGGAGTATGTATATACGGACCCACTCCCCCCCTTTTTAAAGAGAGGGGCAACTGAACTCGTTTTTAAGCGAGCTGCCTACGTACCCTTCGTGAAAAGGGATCAAGTCACCCGTAGTTCCGTTCTTTTTTTTTTTTTTTTTTTTTTTGGTAGGAAGATGGTTAGGTCTCGGCCGTGGAACCGTTATTTGTAGCTTCGACGGTTTCTGAGGCAGTTTTCGTCTCTTCTTCGTTTGTTTCAGTGGGCGGAACCTCCGTTTTCTCGAACTGTTCGGTCCTGCTTACTTTCTTTCCCAATTCGGGGACTTTGTCTTCATTCTTCCTCTTCGGGTTCCCTCTCTGCGGGATGGTCGGATTCCGGAGCTTGTGCTCTGCCAGAAAACAGATCCGAGCCTCCTTCTGATTTCCCCAAATGGTCTTGATTCCGTTTGGTGTCGGGAACTTCAGGCAAAGATGGTAAGTCGATGGGATAGCTCGTATTGAATTGATCCAGGGAGTCCCCATTATCACGTTATAAATTGCGGGGTGGTTTGCCACCGCGAAGTTAACGATTTTCGTGATTCGACCGGCACGAACCGGGAGCTGGATTGTTCCATCCGTCATTGTGACTTCGCCAGAGAATCCGGTCAGCGATCTCGGACTGGGCGTTATCTTTGACGGATCCACTTTCATTCTTTGAAGTGTCTCTCGAAAAATGACGTCTACCGAACTTCCGGTGTCGATCAAGACTCGTGAGACGTCATGGTCGTTGATATCCAACTCTACCACCAATGGATCATCGTGAGGTTGGTCAAGGCCTTCAGCGTCTTTTTCGTGAAAAGCGATCCGATCGTCGTTTTCAGTGATCGGTTCCCGTGGTTTTGACTCCTTGTCTCCTCTTCTCAGAAACGCTTTTATGGAGGCCACTGTGTCTCGGCAGTATTGCGATCCTCCGATGATCATGTGGATTCTCCTGCGGTTGGCAGCGGAGTCCTCTCCATTTGGTCTCCTTCCTCGTTTGGGTGTGTCCTCGTCGGGCCTTTCGGGACGTTCCTGGTTAGGTCGTCCGTCCGGGGCGCCAGCATCTTCTTCGATAGCTCCGAGACTCTCGAGGGTCACTCCGTTTCCGAGCTCCCCGGCTAACAGCTTTGCCACGAGCCTCCTTCCGACGGTCCTGCAGTTTCGGTTGAGTGGCCTTTTGTCTTGTGGAAGGTACAGAAGGCGTTTTCATCGAATCCTGGTCGAGTCCATGTATTCCACGGTCCATTGTTGCGCTCATTATGCGGTCTCTCCGTGTTTATCTGGTAGTTATGCGCTCCGCCCGGGTTGGGTTCTTCATCTCGGCTGGTTCGCCTACTTCTTCTCTCGTTTGGAAAGCTACAAGGTTGCACCGTGCCTTTGGCGACCAATTTGATTGGTGGATGGTGCTTTCCGGCTGGGACCCTCATGTCTTCCTCGTAGATGACGAAGTTGGAAGCGCGGTGGAGAGCATCTTGAATGGTGACTGGTGGGTTCACGGTAATCTCCTTTCGGAAGTTCGAAGTCTTCAGCAAGGACTTCTTCAGGGCGTTGATCGCAGCACTGTTGCTCAGTCCGTCAATTTTCGAGACGATCACCTTAAACCTTTCGATGAAATCTCGGAGGCTTTCTTCGGGTTCCTGCGACAGCGAGTAAAGATCCGCGTCGGATGTCGACTGTCTTATGAACAGCGAGTAATGTTTCAAGAAGGCTGTCGACAACTGCTCAAAACCGTCAATTGAATCTCTCCTAGCCTCGAGAACCACGACAGGGCTGATCCTTTCAGATGCTCCACGAAGAGGAGGCAGAATCCCGCGTCCCTCTCTTCGGGTTGAACCTAGCACGTCCCATAGCGATGCGGAACGCTGTCATGTGGGCCTTCGGATCAGTTGTCCATCGTAGAAGGGAATTCGGATTTTGCCCGGGTCAGAGAGTCTGACGCTGGTGATCCTCGAAGTGAACGGGATCTTCTGCGTTTCCTCCAGGACACGGTCAAGGTCCGGGGCGCACTTGTCGCTTATGGACTTGCGACCTTACTCCTTCATCTGACTTGTCGTGAGTTCTAGGCGGGCACAGAGCTCATCACAGCTCGTCCCTTCGGCTAGCGGATTGATTAGCTCTGGCCTCTCGTTCCTCCTTTTCCTGCTGTTCGATCCAGCGGAGCTCTTCTTCGTCCGCGTTCAGATCTCCAGCCTCGTCGTCAGTTTCGTTTTCGGCTCTGTTCGTGACGTCTCTCGAGTTCTCGCGTTGGTCACCGTGGAAGTTGGCCGTTCGGTGTTGCCCAGTGGTGCTCTTCCGGTACAGCGGGGGTGGTGCTGATAGCTCTTCCTTGTTCCGACGGGGGTTTGTTCGTGGATTCTGACGGCCCGTGGGGTCTGCTCGCGGGGTGAAGACAAGGCGTCTTACTCCTAACGTGGGGGACGTGTGCTGGTTCTTGGGAAGCGCTCTTTCTCGTGCGGCCGCTCTTCTTGCCTGTTCTGCCGCTCCGCGATTTCGGCTACCATGTTCCGCAGTTCGGTGATTGCTGCGTTCTCGGGGCGGTGTTGGCCGTTTCCGTGATGATCGGATCTTGGAGTGGCATTCCGTATCTGGCGAGGGCCCTGGGGGAAGTCCCGGGATTTCCGACTGCTCCGTCGGTGGATGTCCCTGCGGCAGTTGTTCCAGTTCCGGCCGCCGATGTGCTAATGGCGGGAAGTCCCATTCCGGCTGCTGCTCCGGTCGGTTGGTTGGTGATGTCGTCAGTTCTTCTGGTCATTGTCTTCGTTCGGTATCCTTTTCGTTCTTAGGGTTAAGAATATTTCTCGTCCCCACAGACGGCGCCAAACTGTGAGAGCCGAAACTCACACTGTCAAAACTTATATTTAATGGGGGCTCGGAAATTCTATTTATAAAGAACTAAAGGAACGAAAATGCAAAAAGATGAAAAGGGAGATTTTATTGATATTTTCCGAAAGTAGAAGGGAAATTAGCAAAAGCTGAATAGTCTTAAATTGCTAAAACTCCTAATACTCGGATCTGGATGGATTTAACCTTTACATGAGCGTACATATATATACTGGCAATCCTAGGAGGCTAAGACTTCAGATTTCCGATGTGGGACCTTGTCCTTCGCTCCCAGCCGCCGACTTAAGCTTTTTGGGCCCGATTTCCGGCCCGAGAGTCTTCCGTGATCCGTCCGCGCGTTCTGACCAAATCCGGCCCGCCGATGAATAGTAATCCGAATCTCGGTTTAAGCTCAATTCGATCTTTCGGTTAACCTTGTCTCGGGATGAATAGTGTTTTTTAACGGTTTTTCCCGCGTGAATAGTGTTCCGAGCGTTTTATGACTTCCGAGATTTGAACCGCCCGTTTTTTATTTGAACTTCCAGCCGCCGGTTTCAGTATTGATGGCCAGCCGCCGGTTCCTTTGGCTTGTATGCTCGGCGACTGGCCACGGCTGGCTGGACGTTCGTCACGGTCTTTCGGGGAACGTTTATGGACGTCTTTGGAGTCAGAACATGCAAACGGATGATCTCCGGTCGGTCCGGGCATTGAGTTACGTTTGACGGTCGGTCGACTGGACGATGTTCGGATGAGGAGTCTCGACTCGAGAAATGATCGTGGACATGCGATGAAGACCCGGCGGCTGGGACAAGTGCCAGCCGCCGGCCACGGACGAGGGGAGATCCGGCGGCTGGCTTCATCCCAGCCGCCGGCCACGGACGAAGGGAGATCCGCGGCTGGCTTCATCCCAGCCGCCGGCCACGGACGAGGGGAGATCCGGCGGCTGGCTTCATCCCAGCCGCCGGCCACGGACGAGGGGAGATCGGCGGCTGGCCTCATCCCAGCCGCCGGCCACGGACGAAGGGAGATCCGGCGGCTGGCACTTGTCCCAGCCGCCGGCGTGGTGAAAGAGGACCCGGCGGCTGGCCATGTCCAGCCGCGGTTGGCTTCCTGGACGGATCGTGGGCAGTTTGCCTTAGCTCGTCCGTTCCATGTTCGGGATAGGTTTCATTTGGTCTTGTCCTTGTCTTTTCGTTCCGTCAATCTCCGAGGAGGGGATTTCGACCCCAACAAAGAGCACTTTAATGTGTACCTTATAAAAGCTTAGAAAGCATATTTGGGGTCCAAAAAATTTCCTATGAGGTTTCTGAACAAAACTATTTTCGCAAACTTCTTATAAAGAAAGAACGCGAAGCATGGGATACAAGAACGCGAAGCATGGATACAAGTTTGTGTTCCAAAAAGGAATTAATGTGTACTTTATAAAAGCTTAGAAAGCATATTTGGGGTCCAAAAAGTGTCCTATGAGGTTTCTAAACAAAACTATTTTCGCAAAACTTCTTATAAAGATAGTACGCGAAGCATGGGATACAAGTTTGTGTTCCAAAGGTGCACTTTAATGTGTACTTTATAAAAGCTTGGAAAGCATATTTGGGGTCAAAAAATGTCTATGAGGTTCTAAAAAAAACTATTTTCGCAAAACATTATAAAGATAGAACGCGAAGCATAGGATACAAGTTTGTGTTCCAAAGAGCACATTAATGTGTACCTTATAAAAGCTTAGAAAGCATATTTGGGGTCCAAAAATGTCCTATGAGGTTTCTAAGCAAAACTATTTTCGCAAAACTTCTTATAAAGATAGAACGCGAAGCATGGGATACAAGTTTGTGTTCCAAAAGTGCACACTAATGTGTACCTTATAACAGCTTAGAAAGCATATTTGGGGTCCCAAAAATGTCCTATGAGGTTTCTAAACAAAACTATTTTCGCAAAACTTCTTATAATGATAG
This sequence comes from Isatis tinctoria, assembly GCA_010577795.1. Lineage (NCBI taxonomy): Eukaryota > Viridiplantae > Streptophyta > Magnoliopsida > Brassicales > Brassicaceae > Isatis > Isatis tinctoria. The sequence goes on along the minus strand of VHIU01000072.1, from coordinate 3,277 downwards.
TACGCGAAGCATGGGATACAAGTTTGTGTTCCAAAAGTGCACTTTAATGTGTACTTTATAAAAGCTTGGAAAGCATATTTGGGGTCAAAAAATGTCCTATGAGGTTTCTAAACAAAACTATTTTCGCAAAACTTCTTATAAAGATAGTACGCGAAGCATGGGATACAAGTTTGTTTTCCAAAAGAACACTTCAATGTGTAGTTTATAAAAGCTTGGAAAGCATATTTGGGGTCCAAAAACAGTCCTATGAGGTTTCTAAATAAAACTATTTTCGGAAAACATCTTATAAAGTTAGAACGCGAAGCATGGGATACAAGTTTGTGTTCCAAAAGAGCACTTTAATGTGTAGTTTATAAAAGCTTGGAAAGCATATTTGGGGTCCAAAAAATGTCCTATGAGGTTTCTAACAAAACTTTTCGCAAAACATCTTATAAAGATAGAACGCGAAGCATAGGATACAAGTTTGTGTTCCAAAAGAGCACATTAATGTGTACCTTATAACAGCTTAGAAAGCATATTTGGGGTCCAAAAAATGTCCTATGAGGTTTCTAAACAAAACTATTTTCGCAAAACATCTTATAAAGATAGAACGCGAAGCATAGGATACAAGTTTGTGTTCCAAAAGAGCACATTAATGTGTACCTTATAACAGCTTAGAAAGCATATTTGGGGTCCCAAAAATGTCCTATGAGGTTTCTAAGCAAAACTATTTTCGCAAAACTTCTTATAAAGATAGAACGCGAAGCATGGGATACAAGTTTGTGTTCCAAAAGTGCACACTAATGTGTACCTTATAACAGCTTAGAAAGCATATTTGGGGTCCCAAAAATGTCCTATGAGGTTTCTAAACAAAACTATTTTCGCAAAACTTCTTATAATGATAGTACGCGAAGCATGGGATACAAGTTTGTGTTCCAAAAGTGCACTTTAATGTGTACTTTATAAAAGCTTGGAAAGCATATTTGGGGTCAAAAAATGTCCTATGAGGTTTCTAAACAAAACTATTTTCGCAAAACTTCTTATAAAGATAGTACGCGAAGCATGGGATACAAGTTTGTTTCCAAAAGAACACTTAATGTGTAGTTTATAAAAGCTTGGAAAGCATATTTGGGGTCCAAAAACAGTCCTATGAGGTTTCTAAATAAAACTATTTTCGGAAAACATCTTATAAAGTTAGAACGCGAAGCATGGGATACAAGTTTGTGTTCCAAAAGAGCACTTTAATGTGTAGTTTATAAAAGCTTGGAAAGCATATTTGGGGTCAAAAAATGTCCTATGAGTTTCTAAACAAAACTATTTTCGCAAAACTTCTTATAAAGATAGAACGCGAAGCATAGATACAAGTTTGTGTTCCAAAAGAGCACATTAATGTGTACCTTATAACAGCTTAGAAAGCATATTTGGGGTCCAAAAAATGTCCTATGAGGTTCTAAACAAAACTATTTTCGCAAACTTCTTATAAAGATAGTACGCGAAGCATGGGATACAAGTTTGTGCTCCAAAAGTGCACTTTAATGTGTACTTTATAAAAGCTTGGAAAGCATATTTGGGGTCAAAAAATGTCCTATGAGGTTTCTAAACAAAACTATTTTCGCAAAACTTCTTATAAAGATAGTACGCGAAGCATGGGATACAAGTTTATGATCCAAAAGAGCACTTGAATGTGTAGTTTATAAAAGCTTGGAAAGCATATTTCGGGTCCAAAAAATGTCCTATGAGGTTTCTAAATAAAACTATTTTCGGAAAACATCTTATAAAGTTAGAACGCGAAGCATGGGATACAAGTTTGTGTTCCAAAATAGCACTTTAATGTTTACCTTATAAAAGCTTAGAAAGTATATTTTGGGTCCCAAAAATGTCCTATGAGGTTTCTATGCAAAACTATTTTCGCAAAACTTCTTATAAAGGTAGAACGCGAAGCATAGGATACAAGTTTGTGTTCCAAAATAGCACTTTAATGTACAAGTTTACGTTCCAAAAGAGCACTTTAATGTGTACCTTATGAAAGCTTAGAAAGCATATTTGGGGTCCAAAAAATTTCCTATGAGGTTTCTGAACAAAACTATTTTCGCAAAACTTCTTATAAAGAAAGAACGCGAAGCATGGGATACAAAGAACGCGAAGCATGGGATTCAAGTTTGTGTTCCAAAAAAGCACTTTAATGTGTACCTTATAAAAGCTTAGAAAGCATATTTGGGGTCCCAAAAATGTCCTATGAGGTTTCTAAACCAAACTATTTTCGCAAAACTTCTTATAAAGATAGTACGCGAAACATGGGATACAAGTTTGTGTTCCAAAAGAGCACTTTAATGTGTACTTATAAAAGCTTGGAAAGCATATTGGGGTCCAAAATAGTCCTATGAGGTTTCTAAACAAAACTATTTTCGCAAAACATCTTATAAAAATAGAACGCGAAGTATGGGATACAGTTTGTGTTCCAAAAGAGCACATTATGGTACCTTATAACAGCTGAGAAAGCATATTTGGGGTCCAAAAAATGTCCTATGAGGTTTTTTAAACACAAACTATTTTCGCAAAACATCTTATAAAGATAGAACGCGAAGCACTGGATACAAGTTTGTGTTCCAAAAGAGCACATTAATGTGTACCTTATAACAGCTTAGAAAGCATTTGGGGGTCCAAAAAATGTCCTATGAGGTTTCTAAACAAAACTATTTTCGCCAAACTTCTTATAACGATAGTACGCGAAGCATGGGATACAAGTTTTGTGCCCAAAAGTGCACTTTAATGTGTACTTTATAAAAGCTTGGAAAGCATATTTGGGGTCAAAAAAATGTCCTATGAGGTTTCTAAACAAAACTATTTTCGCAAAACTTCTTATAAAGATAGTACGCGAAGCATGGGATACAAGTTTATGTTCCAAAAGAGCACTTGAATGTGTACCTTATAAAAGCTTAAAAGTATATTTTGGGTCCAAAAAATGTCCTATGAGGTTTCTATGCAAAACTAATGTTTTCGCAAACTCTTATAAAGATAGAACGCGAAGCATAGGATACAAGTTTGTGTTCCAAAAGAGCACTTTAATGTACAAGATTGCGTTCCAAAAGAGCACTTTAATGTGTACCTTATAAAAGCTTAGAAAGCATATTTGGGGTCCAAAAAATTTCCTATGAGTTTCAGAACAAAACTATTTTCGCAAAACTTCTTATAAAGATAGAACGCGAAGCATGGGATACAAGAACGCGAAGCACTTTGAATGTACAAGTTTGTGTTCCAAAAGAGCACTTTAATGTGTACCTTATAAAAGCTTAGAAAG
>VHIU01000453.1:0-26207 GCA_010577795.1 Isatis tinctoria | reverse complement strand
AGGCGGCGGCTAAGAACTAGGTTGAACTGCGTTATTTTATTGATAGTAGGTTGTCTTGTGGTTCGGTCTTGATTGGCTCTCCTTGAAGTCTTCTTGTCCAATCTTGGACCTCTCGTTCCTTGTCTTCTCGTGAGCTTCCAACTCGAATATTAGCTTGCTTAATGACTCTAGTACCTGCCAAAGGAATAGACTCACATTGCTTGACTTGGCATTGCTCATCTTGTACGTTTAGTCGCGCAAAGTCTTTGATGAGGTCAGGTTCCTTAGTTGAGTTCTCTCTTCTTGTGGTTCTGGCCTCAAACATTGAACTCGTGTGTGTTGATGAGTGCAGCTACAGCTCTATTGAACCCTCTCTGAGTCGTCTAGTCTGGATCGAGTCATGGGTGAATCTTTGACAATAGGAATGATCGTTTCTAGCTGGTCCGGTTCCATGTCCACATCAGAAGAGAAGAAAACATGAAGCATGTCCGTACAAGTCAATGACCGTACATGTCCGTACATGCTGTATGAAGAACGAGCCATTCCTCTTCTTGGTAAAGTAGTTTGTGTTCCAAACATCACAGTTGTCTTCTAGAAGTCTTCACATCCTTTGTGAATAAAGAAGAGTATTTAGTGAAGAGGAAGGGCGAGTCACGTGTGGAGTTAAGCTCTTTGACTCCAAAGGAAGCAAGGGTCACGGTTTGCTTAAGCTCCTAGCCGTTTGGAGCTGTCCCTTTCTCTCCTCAGAACCGATCAGATCTTTTTGTTTTATTCTTTATGTCACTTCTATTTTGAATTTGATCTCTCTAGGCTTTGCCTATTTATGTACATTGTCTTTCATTGTTGTAAAGCACTTAAGGAATAAACTCCTCCTTATTTCATAAACTCTCTCACTTTCGATCTACACTCTCTTTCTTTACACTTTCACACTTGGTTCTTCACTTGTTCTTCAACACTCAAACACTCAAACACTTAATCACTTCCGCTTCCTTATTTACTTTACTTAGTAGAGCTTCAATAGCTTGGTTGAATTCTTCTCTTAGTACTCTAGTTCCTGACCTGGTCCGTGGTCCTTGTCTCACTATGGGTACTTGAGCTTCGATGACCTCATCACAACCGGACCAACTAGAACCCATCATCCCCATTGTCAATGAATCACCCATGACCCGGTCCAAGACTAGACGACTCAGAGAAGGATTCAATGGAGCCGTGGCTGCACTTATCAACACTCAAGAGTTCCAATGCTTAAGACCGGAACCACCTGAAGAGAACTCAACTAAAGAACCTGACCTTACCGAAGACTTCGCGCGACTCAACCTACAAGATGAGCAATACCAAACAGAGCAATGTAAGTCTACTCCTTTGGCAGGTACTAGAGTCATCAAGCAGCTGATATTTGAACTGGAAACTCAAGGAGAAAGCACGAACAAGACCCAAAGAGGGGAGAGAAAGACTTCGAGAACAAGAAGAGCCGATCAAGACCACATCAAAGGATCACCAAATCAAACCAACCCAAGAGAAGGTATTTTCATTATTTACGGTTTGTGCAGGTAAGGACCCATCTCCCAGTGGTTAAGGGGCTCACCAGCAACCAGAGATCGAGTCTTAGTTAGCTTATTTTAGTTGTTTCATTACGTTAAAGACAATGTTTCCTTTTTGTTTTTATTTTTGCTTTTCATTCATTTACGAGTTGTAAGCTTTCCTTTCTGTTGAGTCGGCCTTAGGGCTAGCTGATAGAGCTATTATAAAGCTCCCTTGCAGCCGTGTATTATTTTTAGACCTACTATCAATAAAATAACGCAGTTCAACCTAGTTCTTAGCCGCCGCCTAAGAAAGTGTTCTTGCTTGTTCTTGTGTGAAGGAGAGTAGCCAAGAGAAGCGTTGCTGTATCAAGGAGTCTTTCATCCTCCTTGGTGGCCATCGATCCATCATCAACCTCCATCAACCATTCCTACAAGAGAGAGCCTTCGTGCCAGCTTGAGGAATCCATATCAACTTCAAGCCTTGCTTCCCAAGTCTTGTCGAACCATCATCCATCCAACAACCATCACGAGAGAGCGTCAAAGCCAGCGTGTGGTTCCATCTTTCCCCTTGATCCAGACCGCATATAAGTCTCACCACCGAGTCTTATATCACATGGGATACATGATATGATCATGGATGGCACTGAAGAAGGAGAGCTTGAACCGGATGATGAACCAGTTGTTGAAGCCATGGAAGGACATGAACCGGAGCTTGTAGCTGAGGACGCCTTGCTTGTACCAGCAGGAGCCATGACCAGGGCCAGAACCAAACAGCTATATAAGTCTCTAAGTGCACTACTTAGCTCAGTGGAGAACCAGATCAACCTTATTGAAGATCAAGTGCAACCAGTCCATTTAGTAAGCTTCACGGAAGATTTAGGAAAACTCAAGACTGATTTAGGAAACCCTTCCTAAATGAAAAGCATGAGACCGTCGTTTTTAGGATCTTCTTCCTAAACACCAAGTCACGTTTCCTAAATTCAAGTTAAGTCCGAGACAAGGAGGGAAGTCAAGACCGTGGTGATCTGAAGAGTTATTCAACACAACTTTATTTCAGTCAAGTCTTTATTAGTTATTGTCTTGTTTTTCCGTGTTGTCTCGTTATTATTTTCGAGAAGTCATAACACAAACTCTATATGTACTTCGAGAAATATTCAATCAAATAACAAGTTGTCTTTGATCATTGTGATTGTCTTAGAGAGTGAATCTCTGTTGTTCTTCGTGAACAAACTCTGTTGCTTGGTGAGTCATATCCAAACAACAACCTTCTCTATCGTCTAAGTGAGTCATATCTTAGGATAGTGAAGTTCGGTATATCAAGAGCCATTCCGCAACTCTTGTGTGACCTATCGACCCATTCCTTTGTTCTTCAAGCTAGTAGCTTACTGAGTTCAAAGTTTCCAACAAAACCAACCCTCCAAAGTTCAATCCGTGGGAGTTTCGTATTAAGTGGTATCAGAGCAGCTTTGGGGTTATTGGTATCGAAATTTCTGCCCATCTTCTCATCTTTTCATCTATCATAAAATTCTTATCTATCTATCTGTTCTCTGGTTGAGTTTATCCTATTTAAAAAAAAAAAAAGTAATATCCAAGACTAGGAGAAATCGGTCTTGTTGGAAAGAGACAAAAGTTTTAGGAACCAGGAGAAATCGGTTTCTAGGATAGATCAATCAACCAGAACCAAAAATCTTGCAATCTGTCTATCTAACTCTTCAAATTCTGTTGTTGTTTGGATCGATTCATTGGGTTTGATCGGATTTGTTCTACTAGAACTCTTGAGTTTTCGCCAACACCAAGTCGAGAGACCAAACACTTGTGAGAAAGAGGGTTATTACACTGATTCGTTTGTTGAATTGGTTGCAGGAGAACATAAAGCGGTTCAACTTGGAGAACTCTGTTTTTATCTAACTTGTTTGTTCATTTTATCAGGATATGATGTCTGATCATAGCGAAAACGAACAGGAAAACAATCCAGGTCTTTCAAAATTTCAGATGAAGGCATTAATGGGAGAGATGACGCGATTAATGAGAGTTGAGATGGAATCTGTCCATGCACGACTTGATCGCATCCAAGAGGATACTCAGGGCCGACCTCAACAAAACGATGGAGGAACTGGCCAATCTCGCAACAACCAAAGACGATCACAGAACCAAGAGGAAAGGGAATCTGATCACAATTCCAGTGGAAGCCGAGGTGGTACCAGAAGACCGAGGCAGGACAATCATCTAGGAAGTCTTAAGTTGAAGATTCCTTCCTTTCATGTGAAAAATGATCCCGACGCCTATCTTGAGTGGGAAAAGAAAATCGAATTGGTTTTCGATTGCCAAAACTACTCAGAGATCAAAAAGGTAAGATTGGCTGCCACTGAATTTCATGGTTATGCTATTAACTGGTGGGATCAGATTGTGACAAGCAGGAGAAGATCAGGAGAACCACCGTGGATACGTGGGAAGAGATGACTAATCTCATGAGAAAAGATTTGTGCCTAGCCACTACCATCGTGATCTGCATCAAAGGCTTAGACGATTGGTTCAAGGAACTAAAAGCGTGGAAGACTACTGCCAAGAGATGGAGACACTGATGATCAAAGTTGATGCTGTTGAAGATCCGGAAGCCACAATGGCTAGATTCCAAGGAGGACTCAATCGTGAGATCCAAGATAGATTGGAGATGCATGAATACGACTGTCTAGAAGAGATGCTCCACAAAGCGATCTTAGTTGAGCAACAAGTCAAGAGGAAGAATTTTCCTAAGTCTGTGTACAATCCAAGTGCTAAGTCTAGCTACCAAGACAAGGGTAAACCTCTAACTAAGTCTTCTTCCGATTTTAAAACTAATCCACCTTCTAGTGTTGTTAAAGGAAACAGAGGAACCTACTACCACACGATCCAGAGATATGAGATGTTTCAAGTGTCATGGTCTTGGACACTTTGCTAAGGAATGCACCAACAAGAAGGTCATGATCGTGTTGGAGAATGGGGAAGTAGAATCCGAGGATGAAGAACCACAATCCGATTCTGAAGAAGAGCATGTGGACTACCCTGCCCATGGAGAACTCTTTGTTAATAGAAGAACTTTGAGTGTGCAACCTAAACCGAGGGAGCATGAGCAGAGAGAGAACCTCTTTCACACCAGATGTCTTGTTAAGGATAAGGTCTGTAGTTTGATCGTGGATGGAGGCAGCTGCACCAATGTGGCGAGTGAAACCTTTGTTAAGAAACTCGGATTGAGTGTGTGATGAGGAACTAGGAACCAACCAGCCCATTCCCATCATGAAGCAAGCTCCAAGAACAAGATCCGGAACTAGAGACATGCGTGAGAGCTTCAACCTTGGAGTAGCAAGCCTATTCAACAACCAAAGCTTGGAGAGTATCACGGACCAGCTGAGCACGCTCAACATCACTGAAGATCAGCCAAGTGAAGACCAGCAAGCCACGGTTCAAGCTCAAGATGAAGAACCAGCAGCTCGCATAGAAGCTTATCACATCCAAGTCGGTCCACATGATCATGAAGAAGAAGTACACAAGACTTGGCCATTGTTTTCCATTCGACAAGAGCATGGAGTTTCCTTATTCAGCATCCAAGCTACTTAAGTGAAACGGTGCACTTCAACACACGGACCAACTCTTCTACAAGGTAAGCTCTAAACCAGTTCAATTCGATTATGGACTAACCGTGTGTTCATGTTGTGATGTAGGTCGGTTCAATTAGTTATCTAGTTATTTACGGTTTAGTAGTTTGTATTTCGTCTAAGTAGTTTATTCTTTTAGCTTTGTATTTTCTGTATTTGCTTCAAGTCCCCAAGTAGGGCAAAGCTGCATCGGCTCCCTTTATAAGGCCTTAAGCGCAGCCGTGTATTTTTCAACTCATATCAATAAAGAAACCGGAGCTTTTCATCTTTGAAAACCCTTTTGAAGTCTTGAGTTCGTGTGTAATATCGACCTTAAGCAATCTTGACTTATCAAAGCTTTCTTCCATAGAGCTTTGTGGCGTCCTCAATCCATTTCCATCAATCGATCTAGCCAAAGAGTGTTGAACAACCAGTTGGCTTGATTCCCTATCACTCGCATCATTCGTCCATCATCTAGCTTGAAGGAGAGCGTTGAACAACCAGCCTTCTTGCTCCATATCCCCCTCGTGCTTACATCATTTTGGTATCAGAGCGAAAGGTTCTTGAATCAGGTGATATCTATCCTTGAATCGTTTCCTTTCTGCTCTTTTCGTTTAGATCTTTATTTGTTTCCGCACTTGCATCAGAAAAACCATAAAAATCGTTTAGTTTCATTGCTTCTTGTTTCCGTTTGTTACATCCATATAAAAAAAAAAAAAAAATTTGCATAGATCGGTTGCTTGTTGGATTCTTGAAACTGATTGTCTGAATCGACTGTCTTGTTGTTCAGGATCGATAGTTGCTTCTTTGATTAGTTTGATCTTGTTGGGTCTTGCATCAAGCGCCGTAAACCACTTAGTCCGAGTGGTGTTCGAATTGCATTAGGGTTTCCCGCACTTTCCATATTTGAATCTTTAAAAAAAAAAAAAATCATACCTTTGTGCATTCGGTTTGAACTTTGCCTAGCCTATTGAGACCAAGTTTGAAATTTCCTTTGTTCGTTTGTTTGTCCTTTTTGCTTGTTTCGATTGTTTCCTTTTTTTGTTTTGTGTTGCGATTGCTAGTTGCTTGCAACGCACTTTTGTGTCTTTTCCGTTTTGTTTCTTGTGTTGTTTCCTTTTTCACTTGATCTTGTTTGTTACTTGTGTGTAGGCAATGGGAGATAATCAAGAGCAACCTCAACCAACGTCGCAACAACTCCTTGATGCCATAAGGAGCATAAGCGATCGTATGAATGTAATGGAGCGGTGCTTCCACAAGCGCAAGCTAACAATGGACAAGGCAATCAACGACATCACCAGGGAACCAAGCAGATGACGGTGACACTGACAGTGATATGCCTAGCTTGGAGGATGATGCTGACAATGAAGAAGGTCCAAGACGAGATGAACAACCAAATGGGCGAAACCGAGCTAATAACCGAACCGAAGAAGAGACCATGATGATGACAATCCATGGCAAGGTGGCAAGGATATCAAGCTCAAACCCCCTACTTTTGCAGGCAAGGTGGATCCGACGCATACATTGATTGGGAGAGAAGAATGGAGTATATCTATGATTACTATCAATACTCCGAGGGAAAGAAGGTCGCACTAGCAGCTGCTCACTCACGGGCAATGCTCTAACATGGTGGGATCGTGAAGTCTCTGAAAGAAGGAGGCTTAGACGTGGGCAAGTCAACCAATGGGATGACATGAGAGCTATGCTCAGAAAGAGGTATGTGCCTACATACTATTACCGAGACTTACACAAACGTTTTCGAAGTCTTTCTCAGGGAAACAGGTCAGTTGAGGAATACTTTGAGGAGTTCGAAGTTGTCAAGAATCGGTTAGAAGTCCAAGCACCAGATGAGACACTCATGGCTCAGTTTGTTGATGGTCTTCAAGACCGCATTGCAAGAAAGGTGGAGAGACAAGTGTATGGAGACTTCGACGAGTTAATGCACTTTGCTACTCAAGCTGAACAACAGATCAAGAGGAAGATAGCCTCCACTCCACGCAACAAGAACACTTGGAGTCAGTCCAATCAAAAGACATACGACAAGGGCAAGACACAAGTGATCGGTTCAAGAAGGACAAAACCGAGACATCCAAAACCCCTAAAACAGAATCAGGTACTCCTAGACCTAAAAAGAATCGTGATATAACCTGTTTTAAGTGTCAGGGCAAAGGACATTATGCCAATGAGTGCCCAAACCGTCGTGTGATGCTGATCAACGACCAAGGAGAGTATGAGACTGAAGATGAACAAGAGCCAGAACCAACTGATTCTGAAGGAGAAATAACCGACTATCCTGAAGTGGGAGAGATATTGGTTACAAGGAGAGCTCTTAGTGCCATGTTTGAACCTGAAACCGTGCAAAGAGAGAACATCTTTCACACAAGATGCAACATACAATCAAAGGTATGTAGCTTGATTATTGATGGTGGTTCTTGCACTAACGTGGCTAGCAAGTATCTTGTTGATAAGTTAGGTCTCAAGACTATTGAAGAGAAGAAGAAATGAAGCATGTCCGTACAAGTCAATGACCGTACATGTCCGTACATGCTGTATGAAGAACGAGCCATTCCTCTTCTTGGTGAAGTAGTTTGTGTGTCCAAACATCACAGTTGTCTTCTAGAAGGTCTTCACATCCTTTGTGAATAAAGAAGAGTATTTAAGTGAAGGGGAAGGGCGAGTCACGTGTGGAGTTAAGCTCTTTGACTCCAAAGGAAGCAAGGGTCACGGGTTTGCTTAAGCTCCTAGCCGTTTGGAGCTGTCCCTTTCTCTCCTCAGAACCGATCAGATCTTTATTTGTTTATTCTTTATGTCACTTTCTATTTTGAATTTGATCTCTCTAGGCTTTGCCTATTTATGTACATTGTCTTTCATTGTTGTAAAGCACTTAAGGAAATAAACTCCTCCTTATTTCATAAACTCTCTCACTTTCTATCTACACTCTCTTTCTTTACACTTTCAAACTTGGTTCTTCACTTGTTCTTCAACACTCAAACACTCAAACACTTAATCACTTCCGCTTTCTTATTTACTTTATGGTATCAGAGCCAGGTTGCGAATCTTGGTCTCTCTTTTCTTGTGTTTGAAACACGCTTTGTTGTCCCAGGATCTTGTTCTTGAAAACGATTCTGGAAAGTTGTTCTTGAATCGTTGTTCAGCTCAAACCTTTGTTTATCTTTCTCTTCTTCAAAATTCCTTTCTTGTTTCACTTCTTTCTCGTTCAGTCTCTTTTACCCAACGGTCCATAGCTTTGTCCTTGTGTAAAAGTTCTGTTCTTGCTTGAAACAATGGGTTTGGAAGAGGGAAAGAATGTTGTGCTTCCGGTGACTCTGATATGATCCTGAGCAGTTATCATGAGCTTGTACCTGAGGATGGGAAAGACGAGCTTGTAGCTGAGGAAGCAGCTTACCTTGGAGTTACAATGGAGCTTAAAGGAAGGAAACAAGAACCTAAACCTCCCTGGTTTATTGTCAAGATTCAAGACCAAGTTATTTGTACCACATTGGTTTGTGTCCAATCCGTTAGTACATGAGTGGTATGGTTTAGTGTGCTCTTTTCCTTGTCAAGATCTTTTTCTCCTACCCTGGGTTTTGGGTCTTGGCAAGGTTTTTAACGAGGCCTAAATCATACCTTGTCATTGCTCATGTTATTAACAATTGGACCGACCAGCTTTCTTTCTTATCTTATGTCTTTATCTCGTTTTTAGTCCAAGTCCTTTTTATTTCTGAACTCTGCGTTTTGGGACTTAGCTAGGGCTTGGGAGCGTGTTCCCTTGTCCTATAAATACTCTCTCTTGTACTCTGGCCGTTTTTCATCTTCTCTTTTATCAAAAACTATTTTAAGAAGATCAAACCCTCTCCTTGGTGTGTAATATCCAAGTAGAACCCTTGTTGAATCTTGTGTGTGTCATATCACTAGATTCTTCAAGTTCCTTGTTGATTTCAGCGTGAGTCATATCGTTGAGATCTTCAAGTCTCTTGTTCAAGCCAGTCATAGCTTGTACGAGAACCATCTCTACCTTCCTCCATCAATCTCCACTTCTATCCCATCACAAATCATTCCAACCGTTCATCTCCCATCTCACTTGTCATCCATCCGATTTTCACTACATCTCAACCATTACCAAGTCTCCATCGTTGGCTTAGCATATCAAGGCTCTAAGATCCGGCTGGGGTCGTGTTAGGTGGTATCAGAGCAAAGCCTTGACCAAAGCTAAGTGATTTCGTTCGATTTTTTGTTTATGACCTTTCATATTCTGATCTGGATCTGTTCGTCTGATTGTGCGAATTGTTTAAACTTATTGGCTCGTTTGTTTTTCTCGATTCAAAGTGTTCCAGAAAGTAGATCGAGTCTAGTTTTTATAAAAATGGTTTCATAGTTTTTGGATTCGATTGATATTTCGATATTTCTGGAATTTGTGTTTCGATCGGTCAAAATTGTTCTTAAGCGAATTGAATCTGTTTGATTTGTGTTTTGTTGTTGTCTCTTTGTTTCTTATGAACCACGACTTGTTCTGTCTTTTTTCTGTGTTTAATCAGTGTGTTTTGTCGATCTGTTGTGTTGTTCAAGTCGAGTTGCATCTGATCTGTGTGTTTTGGTTTGAAGAATCTAGGTTTAGTGACTGTTCGAATTCTGATCTTGAACGAACCCGTTATTGTGCGAATTTACATAATAAATTGGCTCATCAGAAATTTGCGATTTCGGTTGTTTCTGAAACTAGGAAGAGTCTAGTTTTTGTTACAATTGGTTTCCGAATTTTTGAGTGCGATTTGATATTTTATTTCGTACGATCTATCTAAGCTGTCGAATCTGTGTTCTGTGAAGGTTTGTTGTGTGTTTGAAGTTTCTGTGTGTTTCTTTTATGTCTGCGGTTGTTTCTATCATAAGAGCTTGTCACTGCTGTGTTTTTTGTGTCTTGTTTTCAGTATGTCGAGGAAGGAACAACACCTTAAGCCCAAGCCACCAGACGACTTCAGGAGTTCAACATGGAGCAGCTCACCTAAAACCTCTCACACCTCCAAATCCTCTAATCGTTTTGGTTTTGTTTCTCCTAATTATCATCAAGCAACTAAAGAAGTCTCTCTCTGTTCCTTTTCAGGTGAAGAAGACTATCTGGAATGGGAACAGAACATGGAAGCCTGGTTTTCTTGCAAGCGCATAAGAATAGAGAAAAGACTTGATTGTGCAATTGAACAACTCAAGGAAAGCTCGGAGGAGGTGGTGGCGAGAGCAAGATGACCGGTGTTACTATCATGAGCCAACACTCAACACTTGGGACGAGATGAAGAGGTTCCTAAGGAAACGCTATGCAGCCAAACCAAAGAAGAAGAGCCAAACGGATTCAAAGGCTCCAAGAGAGAAGAGGACCACTTCAGCTGATCATAGCAAAGAAACCGACTCCAAGACCAATGAACTGATTGAGGAGGAGATCAAAGCTCGAATGTTACAGATCTTGAATGATTTCTCTAGACAAAAACGTCAGCATATCTCAAAACCGAAGTCATCAAGAACAGGTACTGAAGAAGAACAACCGGATAAGTGCCTGGACATACAAGAGGAGCTCGTAAGCAAAGAAGAAGAACAAGCTGAAACCGTTTCTCAATCCAACTCCTCAAAGAATTCGTCTGCAGCTAAGTGTGATCTGTCTTTGACTCAATCTGATTTTGTGCTTGACAAACTAACTCTTTTAGAGCCGGTACAACCGAGCAGTGTTGATTCTATTTCACAGGTCTTAGAAGAAGAATCACAAGGAGAAATGCAAAGGAGTTTGGCTATGGTTGAAAACGTGGAGAAGCCAATCCTTTTCAATCCAGAACCGCCTCTATTGCCAGCTGCTTATGAATCTCCAAGAAAGCGCTGTAAGGGAAGTAGATTGGTTAGAAGTGAATCAAATCTGTTTCTGTTGGTTTATGCTGAAGATGAACAACGATTTGGTTTAGAAACTGTGAAAGAGCTGTATGTTTCACAGTCGAATTTTGACCAACTGTTTTCAGTTTCTGAAATCTTTACTTGTGAAAAGCTCTTTAAGACAAAGGATTTTCTTTTTGATAAGTTGCTTGAATTTGAACCCTCATTGAAAGTCTCTTTGTTTAGCAACATTTTGAGCTGATTGGAACTAAGACAAAGCCTTCAAACGATTTTACTCTCTCTTCTAAATCGTTTCTTGCTTTAGGCTTTATGCATGATTTTTGGTGCTCCAATCATATACTGATTTGTGATCATAGTCTTCCTTACTTCGTTTTTAGTCTTTTCTCTTCAAGATTGATGCACTTGTTTTGTTCCATGAGTGCTCAGAAAGGAAGTGCAGGAACCTTGGACGTCTTGGCAATCAAAGAAGAGCCACCAGATAGAAGCCTTCAGGATACAAGTGCAGTTCTTGGACAAGCCATAAAACGCCAAAGGAGGCTTCAAAGAGGAGGAGATAAGCGATTTGAACGCCTGACTCAGATCAAAGGCAACATCAACTACAAGCTGGCCGGTTCATAATGATCAAAGAAGTTCCACCGGATGCCACTCACAAGAAGAGTCAAATGCCGTGTAAGTGCCCTCTCCTTCCAAGCTTTAATGTTACTAATATTGTTCCCTTTTGTGCAGATGGTCCGGATTTGAGGACAAATCCTTTTAAAGGAGGAGGGGATGATATGATCCTGAGCAGTTATCATGAGCTTGTACCTGAGGATGGGAAAGACGAGCTTGTAGCTGAGGAAGCAGCTTACCTTGGAGTTACAATGGAGCTTAAAGGAAGGAAACAAGAACCTAAACCTCCCTGGTTTATTGTCAAGATTCAAGACCAAGTTATTTGTACCACATTGGTTTGTGTCCAATCCGTTAGTACATGAGTGGTATGGTTTAGTGTGCTCTTTTCCTTGTCAAGATCTTTTTCTCCTACCTGGGTTTTGGGTCTTGGCAAGGTTTTTAACGAGGCCTAAATCATACCTTGTCATTGCTCATGTTATTAACAATTGGACCGACCAGCTTTCTTTCTTATCTTATGTCTTTATCTCGTTTTTAGTCCAAGTCCTTTTTATTTCTGAACTCTGCGTTTTGGGACTTAGCTAGGGCTTGGGAGCGTGTTCCCTTGTCCTATAAATACTCTCTCTTGTACTCTGGCCGTTTTTCATCTTCTCTTTTATCAAAAACTATTTAAGAAAGATCAAACCCTCTCCTTGGTGTGTAATATCCAAGTAGAACCCTTGTTGAATCTTGTGTGTGTCATATCACTAGATTCTTCAAGTTCCTTGTTGATTTCAGCGTGAGTCATATCGTTGAGATCTTCAAGTCTCTTGTTCAAGCCAGTCATAGCTTGTACGAGAACCATCTCTACCTTCCTCCATCAATCTCCACTTCTATCCCATCACAAT
Organism: Isatis tinctoria; assembly: GCA_010577795.1. NCBI lineage: Eukaryota > Viridiplantae > Streptophyta > Magnoliopsida > Brassicales > Brassicaceae > Isatis > Isatis tinctoria. Next base: position 13,736 of record VHIU01000453.1, on the reverse strand, counting down.
CATTCCACCCGTTCATCTCCCTCTCACTTGTCATCCATCCGATTTTCACTACATCTCAACCATTACCAAGTCTCCATCGTTGGCTTAGCATATCAAGGCTCTAAGATCCGGCTGGGGTCGTGTTAGACTCTCAAGGGAGGAGAAAACTATCTCCTTTGGGCTAGAACCGCGAAAGCTGTCTTGTGTGGTCGTGGCGTTTGGAGCCATGTTGAAGAGTTAACCGGCGATCAAGATGAAGAAGATGAAGCAGCTGTGGTTGGTACCAACAGTGGTTTCAAGAAGACCAAGCTGTCTTAGCTATCCTTCAAGCCTCTTTGGATGCGCCGGTTCTTGAAGCCTACTCCTATTGTGAAGAAGCAAAGGAGCTATGGAACACTTTGAAGAATGTGTTTGGAAATGTCTCTAACCTTACAAGAGTCTTTGAGGTTAAGAGAGCCATCAACAATCTGAGCCAAGAAGACATGGAGTTCAACAAGTTTCTTGGCAAGTTCAGATCTCTTTGGGCTGAACTTGAAATGCTGAGACCACCCACGCTTGAAGCAAGCGTTCTCAACGAAAGGCGAGAGCAAGATAGGGTGTTTTGCTCTTCTCATGGTGCTGAATCCATCTTACAACGATTTGATTAAGCACATCTTGAGAGGTGTAAAGCTTCCTAGCTTGGATGAGGTGTGTGCTCAGATCCAGAAGGAACAAGGTTCAATTGGTCTTATTGGAGGAAAAGGTGGAGAACTTGTTCTGGCCAACAAAGCAGAACAAGTGAATGTCTCACAAGCAAGCGCCAACAAGTCATACCTCAAGAATCCACATCTCTTTTGCGAGCATTGCAAGAAGGCTGGCCATGTTAAGGAGAAGTGTTATACACTGTATCCTCATCTAAGGCAAGCTGGAAACCGGTGGATACCAACTCTGGTCAGGGCAAGTGGAAAGACAACCACAAGGCTCATGCAGCAGCTGGACCATCCGGGACTCAAGAACAAGGTGGCTCTTCTCATTCTGGAGGAACAGCAATGGTTGCATCCTCAGACTTTGTGAAGAAATCAGACCTTGATGCACTTATCAAAGCGCTTAAGGAGTCTGGTAACATTGCTAAACCCATGAGCTTTCATGCTTCTTGTAGCAATGCGAACTGGATAGATATCTCTAAGCCCTTGATAGTTAAGTCTGGAACTTCTTGTAGCAATGCTAAGGTGCTGGATAGTGTGGATAGTGTTAAACCACTAATAGTTGACTCTGGAGCAAGTCACCATATGATTAGTGATGCTAAGCTTATAAGCAATATTAAACCGGCTTTGGGGCATGTTAGTATTGCAAATGGAGATAATGTTAAGATAGAAGGGATTGGGGATCTAAAACTGTTTGATAAAGAAACCTCAGCCTTCTATATGCCAACTTTTAAATCGAATTTGCTATCAGTTAAAAAGGCCACTACTGATTTGAATTGTTATGCTATATTTGGGGCTAATGATTTTTGGTTTCAGGATATTGAGACTAGCAGGTGTCTTGGACAAGGAACCACCAAAGGGAACCTCTATGTTCTTGAAGACACTAAGACTCAGCCTTCTTCTTTATCTTGCGATTTTAGCTTTAATGTTTCTGTTCCAAATAATGCGATTTGGCATGCTAGACTAGGACACCCTCATCATAGGGCTCTTAGCTTGTTGTTGCCTAGCATTCAGTTTAAAAATGAGGATTGTGAAGCTTGTATTCTTGGCAAACATTGCAAGACTGTTTTCCCAAAATCATCTACCTTATATGAGAATTGTTTCGATTTAATCCATTCAGATGTTTGGACTTCACCATGCATATCTAGAGATAATCATAAGTACTTTGTTACTTTTATTGATGAGAAATCAAAATATACATGGTTAACTTTGCTCCCATCTAAGGATCGTGTGCTTGAAGCATTTGTGAGTTTTCATGCTTATATCACCAATCATTATAATGCTAAAGTTAAAATTTTTCGTTCAGATAATGGTGGTGAATATACAAGTCATGCCTTCAAGCAATTTATATCCAAAAATGGGATCATTCATCAAACTAGTTGCCCTTATACTCCACAACAAAATGGAGTGGCTGAGAGGAAGAACAGGCATCTCATGGAAGTGGCTCGCTCTATGATGTTTCATACAAGCGTTCCAAAGAAATATTGGGGAGACGCAGTAGTTGCGGCTTGCTACCTAATAAACAGGACACCAACCAAAGTCCTTCATGACATATCACCCTTTGAGGTACTCACTAAAACCAAACCTGTACTTGATCACTTACGTGTGTTTGGTTGTGTGGCTTTTGTTTTGGTTCCAGGGGAGAACCGCACTAAGCTAGATGCTAAGAGCATGAAGAGCATGTTCATTGGCTACTCTACTACTCAAAAAGGGTACAAGTGTGTGGTGCCTGAAACTGGCAAGGTCATGGTCTCTCGTGATGTGAAGTTCTTTGAAGAAAAAGGCTACTTCACTGAAAAGGATTGGTCAACCTTGGAGAACCTTGCTCAATCTCAGTCTGACAGAGCTACCAATTTACGCAAGCTCTTTGAGAACTTGGGAATCTCTACATCTCCTCCATCCACGCCTCCTCCACAGCCTCAGTCCCGCTTGATCTTGAAGGGGAGAATGAGAGTTCTGGTCATGATCAAGCTAGTGAAAGCGCAAATAATGAGGAGACTCCTATAGATGAGGAACCGGTTCAAGAAGGTGAACAAGTAGAGGAGCAAGTAACGGCTGATCAACCGGTTGCATTAAGGAGAAGTCAGAGGATCAGAAAGGATCCTCTAATTGGGTGAATACAAGAGTATACTACAATTGTCAAGCAGAAGCTCATCCAACACAAGCCGTGTGCTCCTTTGCGTATTTCCCTGAAGAACATCAAGTGTTCATAAGTATTCTTGATCAAGAAGAGGTACCAAAGACCTATGAAGAAGCTAAGGAACACAAGGTGTGGAGAGATGCATGTGGAGAAGAAACAGGTGCTATGATTAAGAATCATACTTGGGATGAAGCGGATCTACCTAAGGGAAAGAAGACAGTCAGTTCACGATGGGTCTTTACAATCAAGTACAAGAGTGATGGAGAAATTGAGAGATACAAGGCAAGACTAGTTGCAAGAGGGTTCACACAGACCTATGGAGAGGATTATCGTGATACCTTTGCTCCAGTAGCCAGTTACACACAGTCAGAGTTGTGCTTTCGCTTGCAACAAACTTGGATTGGGAATTGTGGCAAATGGATGTGAAGAATGCTTTTCTTCAGGGGGAGCTGGAAGAGGAGGTTATATGACACCACCACCAGGCCTTGAAGACAGCATTCAACCAGGAAAAGTACTTAGGCTAAGGAAAGCCATTTACGGATTGAAACAATCTCCAAGGGCATGGTATAGAAAGCTGAGCTTCACCTTACTTGATCGCGGATTCAAGAGGTCTGAAGCTGATCATACTCTATTCACCATGCAAAGCCAAGAAGGTATTGTAGTCATTCTTATATATGTTGATGATATCATCATATCTGGGAATGACAAGTGGTATTCAAAGCACCAAGGCTTATTTAAATTCTGTTTTTGATATTAAAGATCTTGGAGAGCTAAAGTACTTTCTTGGGATAGAAGTATGTAGATCAAAGGAAGGTCTCTTCTTATCTCAAAGAAAGTACATACTTGATCTTTTGAGTGAATCAGGAACACAGGATGAAACACCAATCAGGACTCCTATTGAAGATGCATACAAAGTTCATCAAAGAGGAGGAGCGAGGAGGATCAACCATTTGGCGATGCCAACTCTATAGAAGACTGGTTGGTAAGTTGATATACCTCACTCTTACTCGTCCTGACTTGTGTTTTGCTGTGAACCAGGTCAGTCAGCATATGCAAGAGCCAAGGATGTCTCATTGGAGTATGGTGAACCGGATCTTACGCTATTTGAAGGGAACACCTGAACGAGGCATTTGGATGGGCTGTAATGGGAGCTCAAGCATAGTTGGTTATTGTGATGCTGATTGGGCTGGTGATAGAGAAGATAGGAGATCAACCACTGGATATTGCACCTTTGTTGGAGGCAACTTAGTGACTTGGAAGAGCAAGAAGCAGAAGATCGTGTCATGCTCTAGCACTGAGGCTGAATATAGAGCAATGAGGATTAACAACCGAATTAATGTGGCTGAAGATGTTGTTGGAAGATCTGGGAATCAAGACACCTCTTCCAATCACAATGCATTGTGATAATCAGGCGGCCATCCACATAGCTTCAAATTCAGTTTTCCATGAAAGGACCAAGCATATTGAAGTGGATTGTCACAAGGTGAGAGAGCAGATGCAATTGGGAGTTATCTTGCCATGCTACACTAGAAGTTCAGATTAAGGGATTATTGCGGAATTAATAGAGTATTACTTGAAGAATTTAAGTGAGGAAAACGAGTTTAGTGAAGAACCATAATGAAGAACATGAGTGAGATAGCTTAAAGTGAGAGAGAAGAAGTAAGGATTAATGGTTTCCTTAAGTGTATTACAATGACGATCAACTCTTAATATATAAGAAGAGAGGAGTGATCACGATCTAGATTTGTAATGAGTGAAGAGAAGTGCTTTGTACAATAAACAAATAAAAGGTAGAGCATGTGCTTAAAGAAAGTAGATCGAGCACATGGAGGTGTAGACAGCATCATGGTGGCTTTTGTGTGATCGGTTGCTCTCACATGGTGGTCTCTCCAACCGATCAAGGTAACTCCATTTACCTTCTTAACTTTCGTCCAAGGTAAGTTCCTTCTTACTTTCACCTCTTTACATTTCACTTCTACTTTTTTACTGCACTCTTTCCACTTTTGTTTAACACTCTCTTTTATTGGTTAAGATAGAAGGTTCATGTGATCTTGGTGTAATCACGCATTTGGCTCAACACTCCCCCTCAAGCTTTAGCCAATGAGAAGGTAAAGCTTGGAACCGTGAGAGATCACCTCATTAAAAACCTCAGTGTGTAAAACCACATGGGATAAAACCATACCAAGGAAAAGAGTATGACCTTTCACGATTAGGGAAGTTCAAGCCAATATTATATCTGTGAGTCCAAGCTTTGAATGAATGAACTCACTGATCTTCTGAGAAGCTGCCTTGGTGAAGATATCTGCTAACTGATCCGAGCTCCTTGTGTAGCAAGGTAAGATAACTCCCAGCTGGACTTGTTCTCTTACTTTGTGGCAATCGGCTTCAATGTGTTTAGTCCTCTCATGAAACACAGAATTGGAGGCTATGTGTATTGCGGCTTGATTATCACAATGCATGGTGATTGGCGTTTGTTGATCAATGCCAAAGTCTTTAAGTAGATTCTTCAACCACATTAGCTCAGTAGTCAATCTTCTCATGGCTCTATACTCAGCTTCAGCACTTGAACATGCAACCACCTTTTGTTTCTTGCTCTTCCAAGTCACCAGATTTCCTCCAATGAAAGTGCAATAGCCTGTGGTTGATCTCCTGTCTTCTCGGTCACCAGCCCAATCTGCATCACAATAGCCAACAATTCTGTGCTTTGATTGCCTCCCATCCAGATTCCTTGACCACTGGTGTTTCTCAAGTATCTCAGAATGCGATTCACCATGTTCCAATGATGAACCTTTGGTGCCTTCATATGTTGGCTCACCTGATTCACAGAGAAACATAGATCCGTCTGGTTATAGTTAGATATATTAACTTTCCAACCATCCTTCTATATTGTGTGTCATCTTCATATAGCTCATCTTCAGGCTCCCCTTTACGGTCTACTTTGTAGTCGTCCTCTAAGGGTGTTTTAGCTGGCCTTGTACCTAAGTCTCCTGCTTCATTTAAAAGGTCAAGTGCATATTTTCTTTGGGATAGAAATAAGCCTTCTTCTGACCTACACACTTCAATGCCCAGAAAATATTTCAGTTTTCCTAAGTCTTTAATATCAAACTTTGATTTTAATAGACCTTAGTTTCACTGATGCCTTCCTTGTCATCCCTGAGATGATTATGTCATCTACATACACGAGGATGACCACTCTACCTCTTTGGCCGGTTTGCGTGAACAAGGTGTTGTCTGCTTCTGATCTTGTGAAGCCACGATCTAGCAAAACTCTGCTCAGCTTTTGATACCAAGCTCTTGGAGATTGTTTCAAGCCGTATATGGCTTTTCTTAGTCTTAAGACTTTTCCGGGACTGATACTTTCTTCAAGACCTGGTGGTGGTGTCATGTAGACTTCTTCCTCAAGTTCTCCTTGTAAGAAAGCATTTTTAACGTCCATTTGCCAAAGCTCCCAATCAAGATTCACGGCCAATGATAGAACCACTCTAACCGTGTGCAACTTGGCAACTGGTGCAAAAGTATCCATGTAGTCTTCTCCATAGGTTTGAGTAAAGCCTCTTGCTACAAGTCTAGCCTTGTGTCTTTCTATATCACCATTACTCTTGTATTTGATAGTAAAGACCCATCGTGAGCTCACCGTTTCTTTCCTTTTGGTAAGGTTGCCTCATCCCACGTATGGTTCCTCTTCATAGCTCCCACTTCATCTCCTACTGCATCTCGCCATACATCAAGTTCTATGGCTTCTTCATATGTCTTTGGAACTTCTCCTTGTATTAATGCTCCCATAAAGACTTGATGTTCTCTCGGAAAGTGTGCAAACGAGCAGGTGATTTGAGTTGGATGAGCTACAGCATTGTTATTGTAGTACACTCTAGTGTTGATCCAGTTGGATGGGTCCTTCCGCACACGCTGGCTGCGTCTCAAGACAACTGGCTCTGGTTCAGGAGCTGGCTCTGGTTCAGGTTCCTCGTCAATAATGGGAGCTGCCTCTTGATCATGGCCATTGTCCTCTTGCTGGACCGAAGCTGGTTCATGAGTTCCTTCTTGTTCTGCCTCATTCCTAGCCGTGTTACTGTCACTGCCCCCTTCATGATCAACCGGGGTAGCTTCCATAGAGTCAGGTGGAGTATCCTGGGACTTTGAAGAATGTCTAGGGAGAATTACTCCAAGACGATCCAAGAGTGTCCTCAGATTAGTAGCCCGGTCTGAAGATGTGTGAGACAGGTCTTGGAGATTCTCCCAGTTCTTCTCCTTGTAAAATCCTTCTGTCTCTATGAACTTCACATCACGTGATACAATCACTTTTCTAGTGTCCGGAATATAGCATTTGTAGCCTTTCTGACTTGTGGAGTATCCAATGAACATTCCTTTGCTGCTTTTAGCATCCAACTTGTTTCTTTTGTCTCCTGGAATTAAGACAAAACAAACACATCCAAAGACTCGCAAATGGTCAATAGGAGGTTTAACATGATTAAGGACTTCATATGGAGAGGAATCATTAAGGTTTCGAGTGGGGAGTCGGTTAATCAAGTAGCATGCTGATAAAACCGCATCTCCCCAAAACCTTTTTGGTACATTGTGATGAAATAGCAAGGCACGAGCCACTTCCATTAGGTGTCTGTTCTTCCTTTCAGCTACCCCATTTTGCTGTGGTGTATACGGACAGCTCGTTTGGTGTGTTATACCGTGTCTTGCAAGATGCTCCTTAAAAGGATTGCTCATGTACTCTCCCCCGTTATCTGACCTAAAGATCTTGATCTTGGCATTGAAATGATTAGTAACATAACTTTGAAAATTTCTAAATGCTTCAAAGACTCTATCTTTTGATGGGAGGAGAGTTATCCATGTATACTTTGATTTTTCATCAATGAATGTGACAAAGTATTTGTTTTGATCTCTTGATTCACATGGAGAAGTCCAAACATCAGAGTGCACTAAATCAAAGCAATTCTGATATATAGTTGAAGACTTTGGAAATACACTTCTGCTGTGTTTTCCTAGGATACAAGCTTCATGTAGGTTTGATGAAGATTAAACTCACTTCAAGAAGAGAAAGAAACAAACGCTTGTGGTTGAATCATCTTAACAAATAAAGAAAGAGTTTAAGTGAAAGTATTTGACAAGAGATAACAAGTAATGGTCTATCATAAAGATAGACCCAAATTGCATAAACCTCTCTCTCTACATTGCTATAACTTAATTAAGCATAAGTAAAGAAGAGAGAGCTATACAAAATGGATTCACTACTTGTGTTTTCTTATTGATATTTTTGTGTGTTTACAAAGAGAAGGGTGAGTCCTTATTTATAGGATTCAATCACGATTTTAAACAAGGAGAGAGAGCACAAAATAGATCTATCATCTTAGCCCTTCATTTCCTTGATTGAATCCTAGCCTTTTATTTCAAATGGCTTGTGTGGTCCACACCACTCATGATGTTTTGTTGTCTTGGCTCCAAAGATCAACCTTGAATTCAAATGGATCTCCTTCTCTTTCTAGAAGGTCAACCCACGCCCTTTGACTTCTCTTTGGGCTTGGATTACTTGAACTTCTCCATCTCTCTTTACACATTCGGTTGGGCCTTTGTGAGAAGTACAATGGCGGTTGCTTCTCAACCGCTGGTTCTAGTCACCATCTTCATGGCGCATGATGTTCAGTCGCCAGCATCAACCGCTGGCTCCTCCTTCATGTGCTTACTTATGTAAGCCTGAGTTTCCTTGTAGCATAATCTTCATTACTTGCGCCACACTTCATGTCTTGATGGTTCTCTTCTTCTTCATTGTGGAGATGCTTGACCTTTACTTCATGTTTGGTCTTCTCATCTCTTTTAATACTCTAATACCCTCCCTCAAGCTTGGACTGCTGAGACATCATAAGGGTTTATGGAACAAAGGCCAAGCTTGCAACACGCAAATGACTACCTCATTAAAAACCTCATCATGTAAAACCCATTTGGGATAAAACCATGATGAGGATAAAAAGAGTATAGCTTTAACATGGCATTTGGGAACCAAAGGCCAAGATTGCAACTCGCAGATGACTACCTCATTAAAAACCTCATTATGTAAAACCCATTTGGGATAAAACCATGATGAGGACAAAAAGAGTATAGCCTCCACGGTGCATTTAGCTATGACCTTGGTTTGTTTTGGCCTGGCTCTTTCTCCTCATAAGTCTTCAATGAGTTCAGCCTTGGTAAGAACGGCCCTAAAGGTTTGAGCTTTAGGGTTGCGGATACCAAGAGCTGAACTTGTACTTAAAATTGGCTCCTCTTTTTATTCATTAGTCCTTCATGACTTAATGCTTCATAAGTGAGCTGAACTTGCATTTAAAGGTGACTCCTCTTTTTATTTCTTAGTTCTTCATGACTTAATGCTTCATATGAATCCTTTTTAACTTGTACTCCTTTGAGAGTCTCCTGCCAGACTTTGAGGCACATATTGGTCTCTTTGAGGCTCTTATGGTCTCCTTTATCCTTAAACAAGAAATAAAGAAGAAAAGTGTAAGTGTTCCATAAGGAATATCAAAGAGAAACCAAATAACCAAATAATCAAGCCTTTTGAATGACACAATGAGGAATTCATAGATTGAATAACTTAAAACCAGATTTAATTGAGCAACTTAACCAATTTTCACAATCAACTTAAATATTAATTCGAAATGATGCAAATCAGAATTATGCATCAACTCAACAGGTTCAAATGACATATTCTTATACTAACTTATGCAATTCATTAAACCAATTCAGAAAATAATGCAGGCAATGAGATTTATAAATGAATTAAGTAAGGGTTTAGAATCAGCCTTTATTCTGAAGAAGAATGCTCCATGAATGGTCCTTTGAATGGACTGAGTAAATGCGGTTTGAACTCCATTGGATACCGCCAAAAAAGAATCATGGCTTGAACCATAATTTTAACTGAACATTGTGTGCATTGCACAGCATCTTCTTTAAACGCCAAGGAAGGACACTAGACTCAACTCTTGTGAGCTGTGCCTTCCTCTTGGTTCATCGTAAGTGATTTGGGCTTGGACTCCAACATCTTGCTTGAGCTGATTCATCACCTTCCACCAGTCTTTCCTCTCCACTTCTTAGTGGCGGCTGTTCTTGGTGGCCATTGGTTCTAACTTCAAGTGTGTTGTGCCTTTTAAGCCATTAATTTCGCTGCTTCTTCTTTTGAGATCGCTAACGACCTTTTCACCATCTTTGCTTGAGCTGATTCATCGCATTCCATTGCTTTCTCTGAAGCTAATAGCCATCGGTTCTAACTCAAAGTCAAAGTGAGTAAGTGTAAACATTATCTTGAATCTGTTAAGCTTTTAAACATAAGAAAGTGAGTGGGGAACTTCCTAGTGAGGGCACACTCACGCTTTTGGAAGTTCCAAATGTGCCAAGAGTAAAACAAATAACTAGAGAGAATGTATAAATAAAGTATTAGAGTTTTAGAAGTAACCAAAGTATGATGAAGAGTGTAATGGAAGTATAATGTCGGATGAAGTGTAATGTGCGGTTATTGGAGAGTATAGCGGAAGCAATCATCAAGCCACACGGCTTAGCATTCATCATACTCAATCAGCGGTAACTTTGACTTGGAGAGTATGGAACATCTTGATCTAAGCCATAAGGCTTATCAATAAGGCATCAAACCATGGTGCACACGCATTCATCATGATTGAGCATCAGACCATTGTGCTCAGGCTTTCCCGTCATTGCTGGCTGATCATCACACCATCGTGCATTGGCATCCATCATGGCTGGCCTCAATAAGAAGAGAACTTTCATCTCTTGCCGTTAAAAAAACTGCAAGGACAACACCTATAAGGAAGTTTCCTGCAAGCACTATAATAAACACATCAAGGAGAACCACACAAAAGTGTGTTCTAAATATTAAACACTCAAAGAGTGTATTAAATGTAACCAAGAGTGTATTGAATGGCGAATGAAGAGTGATGAGTATGAGTATGAGCGGAAGCAACATTCAGTCCATGGCCTTCTAGCTTCATGGCTGAAAAACAATGCTGGTGAGGTTTTTAACTTCCCACCAGTTTTTCATCAAGGAGGTGAAGGACAACACCTTTCAATGGTTTCCTACAACCTTAATCAACAAACACATTAAAGAAACTCACATTTAAGTGATTTCTGATTGTGTAAATATTATGTTAATGGAACAAAACAATTTGTCCATCAATCAATCAAAGCCATTCAAGGCCAAAATATTTTTCAAAATATTTTCCAGAATTTTGAACCTTTAAAAGGAATTTTTTTTTTTTTTTTTTTTTTTTTTTGAAATCTTTTCTTTTCAAGGAAGAATGCAAAACAAATTTAAAAACAATTCTTCCAAGAATTTTATAACCTTTAAAATAGCTCCTTAGAGCCAAGAGTTCCTTGGGAACAAATCGAAACAAAATATTTTTATGTTTAAAAATATTTTTCCCAAAACCTTTTCCAAAGGGATTTTCAAGAGGGAATACAATCCTTTAAAATAATCATTTCAAAAATATTCTAGATTATTAAAATAGTTTCCAAGTACAGATTAACTGTAAATGATATCTCAAATATTTTTATAATAATTCAAATCCTTTTATTAAAAAATCAAAGTCCATCAAAAACATCATCAATCTCTTTCCCTCCCTCAAGCATTGGCTCCTTCAGATTTATTATAAACCTTCAACCAAGCATTTTAAATGAGATAAATGAGGGAATCAGATCAAAAGATGTTTGAGATACCAAAATCGAAACAAGAACTTCACCCTTTAGAAATCGATTGAAGAATAAATAGATGATGAAGTCTTTTGTTCCATTTCCCTCCCTTAAGCTTTGTTCTTTGAATCTCACATCAAGATCAGAACCAAAGCTTAAACATGGAAGAAAAGAAACTGAAAATAAATGAACTTTGCTTATCCTCTTCAAGGAATCCTTGGACTAAGCAAAGAACACAAAGATATAATTTTCAAATTAAAAACAACTTTCATTCTCTCTCTCCCTCAAGCTTTCATCAAAGCTTTTCATAATAAAAAAGGGTAGAGAGAAGAAAGAGTTTGAAACTAGAGTATTAGAGTATAAACTCTTATAAAGAAATCGATTTTAACTTAAATCTTTTGAAAATATTTTCTTTAAAATATTTGAAATAAATAACAATCTATCTCTCTTTCTCTTGCTTTGGACGAAGTATACCTTCTAGTCCATCAACAGAGCTCCCACAAGAATGACATGAGAGAATCATCGATTTGATATAAAAGCAGAGAAGAGAAGTAAGAACAAGAAGTGAGTTCATCCCAAGAGAGCAACCTCGCTCTGATACCATGTAGGTTTGATGAAGATTAAACTCACTTCAAGAAGAGAAAGAAACAAACGCTTGTGGTTGAATCATCTTAACAAATAAAGAAAGAGTTTAAGTGAAAGTATTTGACAAGAGATAACAAGTAATGGTCTATCATAAAGATAGACCCAAATTGCATAAACCTCTCTCTCTACATTGCTATAACTTAATTAAGCATAAGTAAAGAAGAGAGAGCTATACAAAATGGATTCACTACTTGTGTTTTCTTATTGATATTTTTGTGTGTTTACAAAGAGAAGGGTGAGTCCTTATTTATAGGATTCAATCACGATTTTAAACAAGGAGAGAGAGCACAAAATAGATCTATCATCTTAGCCCTTCATTTCCTTGATTGAATCCTAGCCTTTTATTTCAAATGGCTTGTGTGGTCCACACCACTCATGATGTTTTGTTGTCTTGGCTCCAAAGATCAACCTTGAATTCAAATGGATCTCCTTCTCTTTCTAGAAGGTCAACCCACGCCCTTTGACTTCTCTTTGGGCTTGGATTACTTGAACTTCTCCATCTCTCTTTACACATTCGGTTGGGCCTTTGTGAGAAGTACAATGGCGGTTGCTTCTCAACCGCTGGTTCTAGTCACCATCTTCATGGCGCATGATGTTCAGTCGCCAGCATCAACCGCTGGCTCCTCCTTCATGTGCTTACTTATGTAAGCCTGAGTTTCCTTGTAGCATAATCTTCATTACTTGCGCCACACTTCATGTCTTGATGGTTCTCTTCTTCTTCATTGTGGAGATGCTTGACCTTTACTTCATGTTTGGTCTTCTCATCTCTTTTAATACTCTAATACTTCACACTTATCATTTTGAAATGAAACTGAAGGTAATAATAAAGTCAATGCACGAGAATGAGGATGTCCCAATCTAGCATGCCAAATGACATTATTCGCATAAGCAACATGAGAATAGAAGATAGATTTGAATGAGGTTTATATCCTCAAGTAAATAGAGATCATCTTTAGTCAATCCTTTGCCCAACACCTTACTTGTCTCAATATCCTGAAAAACACATCCGTAGGTGAGAATATAGCAAGACAATTTAAGTCTGTTGTCACCCTTTCACAGATAGCAAGTTGGAGGTGAAGCTAGGCATATAGAACGCTTTAGATTTTGATCAAATAAGTTCAATTCTCCTATTCCTTTAACTGGAACCTTTGTTCCATTTGCAATCACAACATGTCCTTCAGCAGGTTGTATATTGTCAATCAAATTACTATCACTAATCATGTGATGCGAAGCGCCTGAATCTACTATCAAGGACTTGTTACCATTTGCATGTAAAGATTTTCCTTTATGTAAAGATTTTCCTTCATGACTAACGTTTGTAAGCATGTGATCTTTATCAATGTTCTCAAACGCATAAAAGGATCTACCAAGAGTGTTACCGGATTCCTTAATAGCTTTGATGAGAGCATTCAGATCAGCCTTGGTCACGAACTGAGATGAGGCAGCTAAAGCTGTTCCCTCTCCTTCGTTTAGTCGTGTGGATGATCCTCCTCTTGCTCGGCTATCCGGTTTCCCTCAGTTTCTTCATTTGCAAAATTCACCTTTGCATCCCTCCATTTGTTAGGCTTGAGATGGGGGTGCAAGATCCAGCA
>VHIU01000416.1:0-26377 GCA_010577795.1 Isatis tinctoria | reverse complement strand
CATCACGATCGCGTGCGAGCGTAAAGCGTTTGGTTGTCACCTTTGATCACCACCGCAGTGTTTTCTCCAGCCACCGCCGTCGCTTCCTCTGCACCCGCCATCACCGGAGAAGTCCAGCGGAGGCAGTACAAGTCACCACAGATCAAACCGAGGAGAATAAACGATCCATCTTTTGCTTGTGGAGCAAGCCACTTCATCCACACCATCTCTGATCTATTGCGGTGTTCCGATCTCGTCTCCTCTGTGTCTTTCTCCTTGCCGGCGTCATCACATCACCTCTGTCATAGCTCGTCGGTGACTGTGCCATCAATCCCATGCCTGGATCTCCGCCGCCAACGTCCGCTAACTTGTCGCATGATCTCCACCATTTAGGTTGATTTATTTGGTTTAGTTCTCTTTGATATAATTAATTCTGGTTTGGTTCAATTAAATTTCGGTTTAGTTTAGGTAATTTAGTTTAATCTCGGTTTGGTTCAATTCAAGTTAGTTTAAGAATTCGGTCGGGTTTGAATCCGGGTCGGGTCGGGTAACAGGGTCGGGTCCGGTTTGGTTTAGGTACGGTTTGACCGTTGACTTTGACCAGTTGACCAGTTACCGTTTTCGTCGTTTGAAGGCCGTTCTCACACGATTTTTCGTGCTGATTTCAGTTTTGGCATCCTTTCAAGCATCTGGAGTTCAGAAGCAGCAGTTATCATCCGTTTTGGCTAAGGTGAGAGCTTATTCGCAGACTACCGTATTTTTCATCAAAAAGCGCCATAGATGGAATCTAGTACTAAATGTGTTCCATTTTTCTTGATCGAGTCTATGTAGCTTTGTTTGTAAATTGGACCTAGGAATATAGAGGATTCAACCCATTGTTTGTGCATTAAATTTTTAATTGATTCTTTTATACATGCTAGAGTTAGGACTAGTCGACATTGTGGTCGTTAGGGTTTGCGGGGGTACAGAGACGTGACTTCTGTACTTGCATCGCGTGTTGTTTGAGATGGTGCTGGCAGCGTAGTCGACCTGTTTTCCATGCCTAGAGGTCAATAATCGTGTAAGGGCGGTGCGATTGGGCACTATCCCATAAGTTGTCCTCCAGGGAGGACGGTGCCACCGGTCACTGACCCGATAATATGACATTGGCTGTTCGTTGGGTACTTTAGGTACTGTGGTTGTGCATGTTTAGTATATTTTCCGTGTTTGGCGTGCTATGATCAAATTTGCATATCTGTGATTAGCATCCCATACCTCACTGAGTGACTCCCCTGTTACTCACCCCTCTTTCTTCCATTTTCAGCTTTTCAGGTGAGACGGACAAGTAGTTTATGCTTATGACGATACGGGTGCTTCTTTGGGATTTTACGTTTTCTTCGTATTTTATTTTTACATATAGCATTTGAGGTAGTTGAGTTATGAGTCACTGAGGATTGGAGTATTTGATTTATGTGATGTGGTTAGTGGCACGCCGTTCTCGAGTATCGATGAGACGGGGTGTTACAGGGTTGTTTTATATTTGAAGTATGAATGGTTTTTCTCCAATGCAATACTTTATATTTAACTTCGTTTCTTTTCTACAATTTGCATTATAGTCCTTTACTTATTATCATAATAATTTTAAAAGCATAAAAATTTAAAACAAATATAAAACATATTATAAAAATATTATTTAATAAAATATTACATTAAAATAAAAAATTACATATGAATAATACTAATAAACACAGAAACTAAATAATACATTGTATTTTAATTTGTGTAATATTATAGGTTTATGTATTTTTGTTATTTTCTTTTGTATTAAATTTGGTTAATGTAATGTAGAATTATGCATTATTTCTTTTATATTAATGTTTTTAAATTTTATTTTAAAAGTGTTCATAAAAATATATACAAAATTATATTTATAAGTATATATATTTAAATATTTATGAGATATAAATTGATATAGATTAAAATGATAGAAACTAAAATTAAAAAAATTATTAACGTAATATATAATTTGTAATGACTGAAATGCAATAAAAATGATACTTCAAATTTGGAGTTATATTCCAAATATAGAGTATCACTATTCAATACTTTAAATTTGAAGTTTTAGAGTATTGGATTGGAGTGAAAAAACTTTAAATTTAAAGATATAGTGTATGGGTTGGAGATATTCGTAAAGAGACGTCCCAGAGAAAATAAAAGAGAGAAAAGAGTTGGTTGTAGTCGGTTCTTTTTTTTTCCAACTTTTTAACCAAACATATTCTAATTAACCTTTCTTTTCCATATAAAACCAACCAAAAATGTTGGCAAAAGAAAAAGAAAAAGAAAAAGAAAACCAAACATTTTAATCCACTCCTGCGTTCTCAATCCAATCAGCTTCCGCTAAATCCTATCTCTGTGTAATGCGCTTGATCATTCATGGCGAATTGATTTGAATCAATTAGCTTCTTTCTCATCTCGGCTTCATCAACGATGCAAAACCCTTCAACGGTAACCCCATGAATCTTCACCTTTCTTCGATTTCGTCACCGGCTTAAACAGATTTTCGTTCAGTCATCGATCTCCGTTCTCGAACTCCGATGCTTTTGTTCACTCGACCTCGAACTCCTTGCATTTCGATGCCGGAAACACCAGAGAATCCCTAATCTCAATGAGCTTAAACACTCCCGGAGCCAATCTCCGTAGCTTTATCGGTGATTTCAACAGGTTTGTGAGGTTTCACTCCGATCGTGTTGTTCCCTGTAGCTTCGCCTCCGTTAGAATGGGGTCTTCGAGTGAGGAAAATGGGTTTAGAGGAGACGGCTCCGGTGAAGTTTTGGGTGATGAAGGCTTGCCGTTGAATGTTGTTGAATCTGATCGGCCTAAGAAAGTGTTGATCTTGATGAGTGATACTGGTTGTGGTCATAGAGCTTCAGCAGAAGCCATCAAAGCTGCTTTCAATTCGGAATTTGGAGATGAGTATCAGGTTCGTTTCCAACTCCTCCTAGCTTTAATGAAATTTGATGATGATCTTTGATTAGAGTCTCTGGTTGATGAGAGACAATAGATTCCTAGGAAAAAAACTGTAGATTATATATATGTTCTAGAGTTCTTGAATCAGAGGAAAGTAAGCTTTTTCTGGAGACATTTTAAATTTTTGGCCGTGGAAGACGATAACTTCAAGAATCCATATGGCATTACAAGTACATATTATTAGCTTAAACTACATTGTTTCTTGGACTAATGGTGCCAAAGTTATGACTTTATTACAAATTTACAATGCTTGACGGATTCTTTGTTGGTTGTATTCTGTCTGTACATTCAATGTGGTTCTTCTGATTTGTTAGACTAGATTCCTCGGAAACTATGGATTATATGTTCGATGGTTCTTGAATGATAGGAATTTTAGATACTTGGCTGTGAAAGATGATAACTTTAAGAATTGTTTTGGCATTACAAAGTATTTAGAAGATCTTGTGCATTAGTAGTTTAAACTACATCTCTTGGACTGATTCGTGCCGGTTTTGGCTAAAAGACGATAAAAAGAAGTTATGACTTTATTACATTGCTTGATGGAATCTTTGTTGGTTGTGTTCTGTCTGTACATTAAGAGTGCTTGTCTCAGGTATTTATTACAGACTTATGGACAGATCATACCCCTCGGCCGTTCAACCAGTTGCCGAGGAGCTATAACTTTTTAGTGAAACATGGAACCTGTGGAAAATGACATATCATGGTATGGCTCCACGTGTTATTATATTCACCAATCTAATTTTGCTGCTACTACGACGTTTATTACCGGGTAAGGCCATTTATTTTACTTTTTTTTAAAATATTTTGTGGGTGACCGGTTAGTCTTTAGCTGTAGCATTTATGCTGTAGCTATATTGGCTGTATAAGTAAAAAAAATGAAAAATATCTCTTATTAGAATTTAAAAATTAGAAAATTACTGAAAGTTCAAAAAATTTGAAAAATTATAATAAAAATCTTAGCTAAATAATAATAAATTTTATCTATGACTATTCCACAAAGTCATAGAAATCTCATCTCAATTTTTTATATCAATTCATTCATATTTATTTTTCATATTGGTTAGGTTTGATTTTTATATCAATTCTTTCATATTTTTTTCTTTCACTTTTTCTTTTTTAACTGATAATTTCTATTTTTACATTTATATTTTACTTTTTCCGTTTTTTTAAACTGATAATTTCTATTTTCATATTTATCTATATTTATTAATGATTTATTTTATCTACAGCTTCTACAGCCCAAAAAATAAGGATGTAGGATTTTTGCCTAATACAATACATAAAGAGAGATTTTTTTGTTGGCTGTATCTTTAGAAATTAAAGTTACATAGTGATTGATAAAAATTAGGAAAATTTTATGTAGAAAAAAATAATGCTACATCATGATTGATTGGATATTAGTCTTTTAAAGCTAAAAAAGGCTGTAGGAGCAAGATACAGCCCAACCAATCACCCACTTTATATATTTTGTTATAAAAACTATATAGTTTTTTGTTTAACCATGCATTTTATTGGTAATCCGGCTGAAGAACTAGAAAGTAAAAAAATTGTATTAACAAATCTAAGATGCCCAACACTAAGAGATTTTAAATGGTACAAATTCGCAACCAACATATTTCAAAGACATGATTGTAATCAACATTTCTGGAAAGAACGGTTTATCTCAAGATTACCATCTTTCTTTGCAGAAAGAGTAATTAATAAATTAAAAGATTATTCTGGAAGACAACCTGTCCCTTGGAATACAATTACATATAGTCAGTTATTTGCGTTTGTTAAAAAAAAAGGATTAGCAATATGTAAGAACATAAAGCTAAAAAACGCAATGATATATTCAAATTTAAAGTAACCATGGGATCATTTTGTAAACATTATGGCTATAATAAATTTAATCCACCTTCTAGAATCAAACGATTAAAATATAGACAAAGAAAATCTAATAATATAAAACATTATCATAAAGACAAAAATTTTAGCAAAAAACCAACTAATCAATATTATTCAAATAATAATAAAAAATATAAACCAGAAAAATAACAAAAAATTGTTTGTTGGAATTGTAAAAGACCTGGACATAAGTCCACATAATGCAAAATGGAAAAGAAAATAAATGAAATATTCCAAGATCAACCAGGTATTCAAGAAAAATTAACTAAATTATTAATATCTGAAGCAAAAGAATCAGAAGAAACCAACAGTGAGTGTTTCAATTAATGAGATAGAAAATTCATGTGATTTGAAGAATTATCAGATAATTTATGCAATTGCAAAATAATCAATGTAATAACCAAGTAATTTATAAGTAAAATACAAATTATCGTGTGCAAAAATATGTAATCAAGGATATTGCTTTAAAAACCCATTTATCCTTGTACAAAACTTAACACTAGAGGTAATATAGGGACACCATTTTTTCGCAAATTTATCCATTCAAAGTAACCGAAATAGGAATAACCACGAAGGTAGTTCATTCTGTATTACCATCTAATTTTTTCAAATTTGACTTAAAGATGTGCTAACATTAATTGTTTTAAACGGATAATTTATTTTATGTGATATTGCATAAACTTCAAACCAAATGAAAAATGGGATGTCTATTTCTTTCTTTATCATGCTGTCATACCATTTGCTTCTTAGTTCATCAACTTCTTGCTTAGAAAAGTTGTTGAAATACGAAAATTTTTTATTTTTTAATGAATAAAAATCTTTTCTAATATATTATTTATAATTGTATATTCTTTGGTTATAACATTTAATGATCTAAAATCAGAAGGTGTAGGTGATGTTGGATAATTATCTATTTTTGGTTCCGCTATTGGTGCTTTAAATTTAATGTCTTGTTTAACATTTTGATTTACACTTTCAGTTTCTGAATCTGTACTAGATTGTCCAGTACGATATTCAGAAAATGAAGGTCTTGAACTACATGTACTAATCCTAGGTGGAAGTGGATCTCTATATGATCCAAATCGTTATAATATTTTACCATCTGGTTGCTCTATTACTTTTGAAATATTTCTTTATTCAAAACTTCTAGGTGATTGTGTAATATCAATTTTTCATTGTTTTGGTATAATTATTTCTGTCCATTTTAATTGTTTACGTGCATAAGTTGATGTTGGTGTATCATTGCTATGTGCAGCTAAAATTGTTGTTTCTTCTCTATTATCTTTTAATAAACATCTAGAATTAAATTCAGATATCAATTGTTTAAAATAAATTCTATATAGTAATAAATATCCATGTCTACCACTTTGAAATTTTATTTCAGGTAAATATACATTTAATACTAAAGTGTTGAGTATAGTTGGATCATGTAGACTTATTTGATAATTTGGTGCACAATTAAAATAAATTGTTCCATTACATAAATTTGATTATACAACTCTTAAAAGTGAATCTTCAAATTTTAGTAAAGTTTTATCTCTTAATAGCATAAGAATAGGTGAATCTATTCCAGTTCTCGATAATGGTTTTATTGCTGTTTGAATAAGACTAAAATAAAGATAACTAAAACCTTTTTGTTTATATTTATCTAAGGCTATTGATGATTGTAATTTAATTTCTTCAAATTCGTTTTGGAGAGATAATGTTTGTTCATGTTCTTTTATTGAATAAGCTGTTTTAAAATCAAAAGTACCAATTTCATAAATATTTTCTGGATTAATATGCGGTAATTGATTTTTTTATCAAAAGAAGTAATTTTTATTTCTCTTGAATTAATTGTTGATGCAGAACTAGATGCATGTTTAGTTTTAAAGAGTTTCCTAAAAGAAGACGACATGACTCATTCTAAACTAAGACACATACTAGAGGGATACTAACCGGTTCTGCTTTGGCACAACTTCTGGCTTGCCAAAGGTCTTACTGCCACTACTTCGGGACTTGCTGCCTGGAACACCTAAAGCAACAATATCTCTGCAGATTGGCTTGGATCGAACTAGATGGGTTTAATCTAGATGAAGATCAAGAAGTTCTTCCTTTTGAAAACTTTTATAAATCAAAACATGCAACAAATTGCATCTGTTTATTGAAAATGTTTTTATAAAAACTTTTGAAAACTTAAAAGGATCGTTTTAGTCTGATATCAAACGTTTTTCCAAAGTATTAACCTTTTAGGATATTAACTAGGGTCGGAAAGGAACCTGTGTAGTAGGATTTCGCAACTCGAACTCTACTACGCAGGTTTCTTTCTGACCCTAGTTAATATCTTAAACGGTTAATATTTTGGAAAAATGTTTGGTATCAGACTAAAACGATCATTTTTAAGTTTTCAAATTTTTTTATAAAAACATTTTCAATAAACAGAGGCAAATCGTTGTATGTTTTTATTTATAAAAGTTTTCAAAATGAAGAACTTCTTGATCTTCATCTAGATTAAACCCATCTAGATCGATCCAAGCCAATCTGTAGAGATACTGTTGCTTTAGGTGTTCCAGGCAGCAAGTCCCGACGTAGTGGCAGGAAGACCTTTGGCAAGCCAGAAGCTGTGTCAAAGCAGTACAGGTTAGTATCCCTCTAGTATGTGTCTTAATTTAGAATGAGTCATGTCGTCTTCTTTTAGAAAACTCTTTAAAACTAAACATGCATCTAGTTCTGCATCAACAATTAATTCAAGGGAAATGATAACAAAAATTACTTCTTTTGATAAAAAAAATCAATTATCGTATATTAATCCAGAAAATATTTATGAACTTGGTACTTTTGATTTAAAACAGCTTATTCAATAAAAGAACATGAACAAACATTATCTCTCCAAAACTAATTTGAATAAATTAAATTACTATCATCAATAGCCTTAGATAAATATGAACAAAAAGGTTTTAATGATCTTCATTTTGGTTTTATTCAAATAGCAATAAAACCGTTATCGAGAACTGGAATAGATTCACTTATTCTTATGCTATCAAGAGATAAAACTTTACTAAAATATGAAGATTCACTTTTAGGAGTTTTACAATGAAATTTATGTAATGGAGCTATTTATTTTAATTGTGCACCAAATTATCAAATAGGTCCACATGATCCAACTATATTCAACACTTTACTATTAAATGTACATTTACCTGAAATGAAATTTAAGTTAAATTTTTGTTTTAAACCTATATTCAACACTTTAGTATTAAATGTTAGCATATCTTTAAGTTAAATTTGGAAAAATTAGATGGTAATACAATTAAATCAGTGCATCCACCTTTAAGTGATATATAATTAAAAATGACTGATAGACAAGTAATAGCGAAGCCATTTAAAATAGAAGCTAATAAAGATGATAAGGATCAAATAGTTATGCAAGATATAAAATCAATTTATCAACAAAATAACTATCAAAGTCAATTATTACATACAATTTCTAAGCAAATAGATCATATAGATAATAAATTAGATTATAACGAAAATAATAAGTTAGAACAATATAACTTTGGTATTCAACACCCTTTTGCATCGGTAACAACATCAATATTTAAACCGATAGCTAGACAAGTAAAATTTCCAGAAAATGAAAATTTAAAATCCATAGCAAATAGATGAGATAAATTAGATAAAGGAAAAGGAATTAATACTATTGATGAAAATGATAATATATCTATTCAAGATAATACTCAATCAAAAGAAGATAGCTTAGAAATTAACAGGATAAAAAACAAAATTATGAGATCAAATAAACCCTATTATAAATGACATATCCCACCTGATTTATTATTTGAAGAACACCATAAATATTCTAACAATGTATATACCGGAGAAGGTATAATTGAGTGGCATATTGATGGACATTCTGAATATGAAATAATGAATTTATTTCAAGAAATGGGTATGGCAGCAATAGCATTTAAAGCTAGAGGTCATAATGATAGGCAAGCTTGTGTAATATTAGTAACTGGTTTTACAAGAGCATTAAAATATTAGTGGGATAATTCCTTAGATAGTATTACATAAGATAATATACTTAATTATGTAGAAATTAGAAGAGTGGAATGTGAAGATGGTTTATATGAAGAAATAGAACATCAAAATGCTGAAGAAGTATTAATCCATATTATGACTATGCATTATGTTGGTAGTCCAGCAGAGAATTAGAAAGTAAAAAAATTGTATTAACAAACTTAAAATGTCCAACACTAGGTGATTTTAAATGGTATAAAGATGTTTTTATAACCAATATATTTCAAAGACAATATTGTAATCAACTTTTTTGGAAAGAACGGTTTATCTCAGGATTACCGTCTTTCTTTGCTGAAAGGGTAGCTAGCAAATTAAAAGATTATTCCGGGGGACAACCTATCCCGTGGAATACTATAACTTATGGTCAATTATTTGCATTTATCAAAAAAGAAGGATTAACAATATATCAAGAGCAAAAAGATAAAAAACAAAATGATAAATTTAAATGTACAACAACAATGGTTCATTCTGTAAACAATATGGTTATGAGCAATTTAATCTACCTTCTAAAGTTAAGAGAATAAAACATAAGCAAATAAAATCTAATAATAAATATTATCAAAAAGAAAGGAAATATGATAAAAAAACAAAATAATCAACCTTATTCAAAAAATAAGAAATATTAATCAAATGCCCAAAAAATTGTATGTTGGAATTATAAACAACATGGACATAGGTCCACAGAATGTAAAATGAAAAAGAAAATTAATGAAATATTTGAAGATCAACCTGATATTCAAGTAAAACTATATAAGCTATTAATATCAGAAACTGAAGTATCAGAAGAAACTGAATCAGATAGTGATTACTTAGTAAATGAAATTCATAATTCAATCGATTCTTTAGAAGAATCACAAGAATTATCATATGACTTATGCAATTGTAAGATGATAAATGTAATTACTAAAGATAGTGATAAACAATTTTTACTAGACATAATAGATAAAATTGATGCCCTGGAAATTAAAAAACAATATTTATTAAAATTATGAGAAATAGTTTATCAAGAAAAAGAAATATCAACTCCACAGCCATTTAGTTTAAATTAAGAGAATTTTAGAGAGAAGGTAGAGAGAATTCATATGTGAGATCACTCGTGTCCCTCTTGTTTGGTAGGAAGGTCTTATTTATAGAGAAATTTGGTTGAATAATGTCTTGATATGTGTCGTCTTTTGATTGTGGCGACACTTGTTTTGTCTTTTTTTTTATATTCGTCGATCTCTGATTGGTGCCGACGTCTTTGATTGAAGTCGTTGAATAATTTTTCATGTGGGTCTCACGTTGCTACATATATCTTTATGTGGGTCTCACGTTGCTACATATATCTTTATGTGGGTCTCACGTTGCTACATATTTCTTTATGTGGGTCTCACGTTGCAACATATTTCTTTATGTGGGTTCCGCCTTGTCAGTTGACTCTTCGTGATTAGATGCTTCGTAGGCACCTTCTTCGACTACAGATATAGTTTCTATTTTATTTTGTACATAGAGTTACAAAGCACAAATAAATTTTACAAAGTAACGTACACAAATAAAATATAGAGTCTACTAGAATATACGTTGAGAAAAACAGAAAATTATAATATACAATACTATATGGTTTTTTTTTTTTGAGATCCGTTACTCGAATTCGAAAGGGTCTTGGCCCATAGGGCCACCAAACGGATCGTCTTGTTGCATAGTCTCCTCCTCGTCGGATGAATCCATCAGTTCTTGGATCATCTGTTTGCAATCCTATCACCTATGAAAACTAAAGAAGTTTTAAATTTACAACAAAACACAATTAAAAAAAAGTTAATTCAATAAAAGGCAAAAAAAATCATATTCAATACTTACAAGATGAAATAACATAAAAAAAAACAAAAGATCAATTAGCTACATTTTATGTAATAAGAAAAATAAAATCAATAGAAAAGAACTATTAAGTCAAGTATGTTCAGACTTACCAAATGCTTTTTGGGAAAGAAAACAACATATGTGTTGGGGTCGAAATCCCCTCCTCGAAGATTGACAAAACAAGAAGCCAAGATCAAGACCAAATGGAATTTATCCCAGGCATGGACTGGACAAGCTAAGGCCAACTGCCCACGACCCGTCCGAAACATGACCGGCGGCTGGGATAAGGCCAGCCGCCGGATCTCCTTCGAGCACCGACCGGCGGCTGGGATGAGGCCAGCCGCCGGATCCCCTTCGAGCAACGACCGGCGGCTGGGATATGGCCAGCCGCCGGATCTCCTTCAAGCACCGACCGGCGGCTGGGTTGAGGCCAGCCGCCGGGTCTCCTTCGAGCAACGACCGGCGGCTGGGATAAGGCCAGCCGCCGGGTCTCCTTCGAGCAACGACCGGCGGCTGGGATAAGGCCAGCCGCCGGGTCTCCTTCGAGCAACGACCGGCGGCTGGGATAAGGCCAGCCGCCGAATCTCCTTCGAGCAACGACCGGCGACTGGGATAAGGCCGGCCGCCGGTTCTCCTTTGAGCATGGACCGGCGCCTGGGATAAGGCCAACCGTCGGATCTCCTTCGAACCCGGACCGGCGGCTGGGATAAGGCTAGCCGCCCATGATCATTTCTTAGTCAAGACTCATTACCCGAACATTGTCCAGTCGACCGACCGTCAAACATAACTCTAAGCCCGGACCAACCCGAAGACTAAGCATTTGCATGTTCCGACTCCAAAACGTCCATAAACATTCCCCGAAAGACCGTGACTAACGTTCAGCCGTCCATGGACCAGTCACCAAGAACACGAGCCAAAGGAACTTTCGGCTGGCCATCAATACCGAAACCGGCGGCTGGAAGTTCGAATAAAGAACGGGCGGCTCAAATCTCAAGAGTCGTAAAACGTTCGGAATTCTGTTCACGCGGGAAAAACCGTTAAAAATACTATTCATCTCGAGACAAAGTTAACCGAAAAATCGAATTGAGTCTAAACCGAGATTCATATTACTATTCATCGGCGGGCCAGATTTGGTTCAGAATGGGCAGACGGATCACGGAAGATTCTCGGGCCGGATATGGGGCCCAAAAGGTTAGGTCGGCGGCTGGGTAGAAAGGACAAAGTCCCACATCGAAAATCTGAAGTCTTAGCACCCTATGATTGTCAGTATATGTATGTACGCTCATGTAAGGGTTAGATCAATCCCAAAAATCCGAGTATTAGAAGTTTTAGCAATATAAGACTTTTCAGCTTTTGCTATTTTTTCTTGTACTTTCGGAAATCATCAATAAAATCTCTCTTTTTGCATTTTCGGTCATTTAGTTCTTTAAAATAAAATATAAGTTTTGACAGTGTGAGTTTCGGCTCTCACAGTTTGCCGCCGTCTGTGGGGACGAGAAATACTCTTAACCCTAAGAACGAAAAGGATACGGAACGAAGACAATGACCAGAAGAACCGACGATAGCACCAACCAACCGGCCGGAGCAGCCGCCACGGGAACGGTAGTAACAGGAATTCCCGCCATCAGTACATCGGCGGCCGGGACCAGAGCAACTGCCGCCGAAACATCCGTCGACGGAGCGATCGGGATAACCGGGACCACCGCCAGTGCGCTCACCAGATTCGGAATGCCGATCGAAGACCCGCTCATCACGGTAGCTTAAATCGCGGAGCGGCAAAACAGGTAAGAAAGAACGGCCGCGCAGGAAAGAGCAACTTCCCAGGAGCTATCACGTGGCCCCCAGACTTTCGAAGCAATACGCCATGTTTTCACCCCACGAGCGGATCCCCCGGGCCGTTAGAATCCCGATGAGCAGACCCCAGTCGGAACAAGGAGAGAACCATCGGCACCACCTCCGCTGCACCAGAAAAGCGCCACTAGGCGAGCCGCTGAACGGCCAACATTCACGGTGACCAACGGCGAAAACCCGAGAGGCACCGCACACGGAGCAGACACGGAGGAAAGCGAAACCGACGACGAAGCTGGAGATCTAAACGCGGACGAGGAAGAACTCCGCTGGATCGAAGAGCAGGAAAAGGCGGAACGAGAGACCCGAGCTAATCGATCCGCTAGCCGAAGGGACAAGTTGGACGAGCTCCGTGCCCGCCTGGAACTCACCACGAGTCAGATGAAGGAGGTAAGGTCGCAAGTCCATAAAGCGACAAGTGCGGCCCCGGAAATTGACCGCGTCCTAGAGGAAACGCAAAAGATCCTGTTCACTTCAAGGATCACGAGCGTTAGACTTTCTGACCCGGGAAATATCCGAATCCCCTTCTACGACGGGACGACCGATCCAAAGGCCCACATGACAGCCTTCCATATTGATGTGGGACGGGCTAGATTCAACCCCGAAAGAGAGAGACGCCAGATTCTGCCTCCTCTTCGTGGAACATCTGAAAGGATCAGCCCTGTCGTGGTTCTCGAGGCTAGAAAGAGACTCGATCGACGGTTTCGACCGACTGTCGGCAGCCTTTCTGAAACACTACTCGCTGTTCATAAGACAGTCAACGTCTGACGCGGACCTCTACTCACTGTCGCAGGGGCCCGAAGAAAGCCTTCGAGATTTCATCGAAAGATTTAAGATGATTGTCTCGAAGATTGACGGCCTAAGCAACAGTGCCGCAATCAATGCCCTGAAGAAGTCCTTGCTGAAGACCTCGAGCTTCCGAAAGGAAATTACCGTGACCATTCAAGATGCTCTCCACCGCGCTTCCAACTTCGTTATCTACGCCGGAAGTTCGGTGGACGTCATTTTTCGGGAGACACTTCAAACGATGAAGGTTGATCCGTCGATGATAAAGCCCAATCCGAGGTCGCTGACCGGATTCTCTGGCGAAGTCACAGTGATGGACGGGACAATCCAGCTCCCAGTTCGTGCCGGTGGGATCACGAAAATTGTCAATTTCGCGGTGGCAAACCACCCCGCGATTTATAACGGGATAATGGGAACTCCCTGGATCAATTCAATGCGAGCATTCCCGTCAACCTACCATCTCTGCCTGAAATTCCTGACACCAAACGGAATCAAGACCGTTTGGGGAAATCAGAAGGAAGCCCGAATCTGCTTTCTAGCAGAGCACAAGCTCCGGAATCCGACCATCCCGCAGAGAGAGAACCCGAAAAGGAAAATGGAAGATGAAGTCCCTGAATTGGGAAAGAAGGTGAGCAGAACCGAACAGTTCGAGAAAACGGAGGTTCCGCCCACGAAAACTGAAACCAACTAAGAGGAGACGAAAACTGCCGAAAAGACCTCAGAAACCGCCGAAACTGCGACGGACAACTCCATTACCAAGACTTAGCCGTCTTCTTTCCAAAAAAAAAAAAAAGTAAAACAGAACTACGGGTGACTTGATCCCTTTTCACGAAGGGTACGTATGCAGCTCGCTTAAAAAACGAGTTCAGTTGCCCCCCTCCTTAAAAGGGGGGGGGAGTGGGTCCGTATATACATACTCCCCAATTTTCACGAACAAACCAAGGAGATGGACATTGAGACTTAGCATCTCATAACACATCCAAAGTTTGAAAAAGTTCCCCGAAAATGCCATTCCGACAAACATCGAGACTTAGCATCTTGAAACTTGATCCGGAAAGCGAATGGATCCAGAAAAACCCGAGGAAAATGAACATTGAGACTTGGTATCTCATAACACATCTTTAACTCGAACATTAAAATCGGATAAACATCGAGACTTAGCATCTCGTAACTTATCCATGACCACCAGTCAATCAAATATATTTCTCCCAAATACTTAAGTCCTCTCCAACAAATCCGTCTGTTGCTGGCCACAACAAGACCGTCTTTTTAACCATGGTTCTCTCAACATCCCGCAGAGGATAAGACTAGCGCGTTATACAAATTTCCGGATTAACATTTTAAGGGCGTAACCTGACACCCCTCGATCCTGCAGGAAGCGCTCAAGACGATGTTCTGTTTAGTTTACCTTCACTAGCGCTTCGCATAGGCAAATAGTGCGAAGCGTGGGAAACGAAGTAAACTCTCTAAACCTAGTAAAGCGCCTGACATGGAACACTGGTCAAAGACATCTCGAGAACGCGGTATCAAACCGACCCTGATGCGAGATCTTAAAAGCGTTCAGTTGGAAGAGGGATCCGAACGCCCATGATCCCCCACAACAACAAGAAACTGCGCTTAACCCAGGAAATGTTCACAAAGACAACCTGGTCTGAAGTTCGAGTGTCCGGAATAACACTCCAACGCGATACAAAACGGGCCAGCCGAAATTTGATCTTGTCCGAAATTCGGAAGTCATATCCGAAATTTGATCTCCCAAAAGACGGGGAAAAGACGGGGACA
Organism: Isatis tinctoria; assembly: GCA_010577795.1. Classification (NCBI taxonomy): domain Eukaryota; kingdom Viridiplantae; phylum Streptophyta; class Magnoliopsida; order Brassicales; family Brassicaceae; genus Isatis; species Isatis tinctoria. Next base: position 11,194 of record VHIU01000416.1, on the reverse strand, counting down.
GGATGGATAAGGCGCCAAAGGGATATTTCGCGATGTATGAATCGATGTTTTATGAAGCTTTCCTCTGGTTCCCGATCCCAGGAGCTATCTTCGAATTTCTCGAGTTGTATGGGGTTGCGATCTCTTAACTTGTTCCATCTGCTATGAGGATTTTGATGGGACTCGTGGTCCGTTGTGCTGAATGCAGAATCAAGTTGGAGGGCGACCTTGTACGGAATTTCTTTTCATTGAGGAAGATTTATAAGTTGGATTTCTTCTGCTCGGTTAACGTTCGGAAGAATGTGAAGCGTTTCTACACCGGCCTTCGGAGTAATTGTAAGGCTTCGCGGAACCAGTTTTTCTACGTGAAGCGCAGCCCGCTCACGGTTGGTTCCGACTTCGGCGGCTCGGTTATGACCGAGTGGAATGTGCCACGTAAGCGTTTCGTCTTTCTGTGGATTTTTTCTATAAGTAGTCCTCATCCCTTTGCTGCATCCTTCACGATTTCATTTCTCACAACTCTGCATTTTTTCTTTTCTTCTTTCTTTAGTTCGTGATCCTTTCGCTCCTAGAGTTTCCGGAGTTGAAGATATCTTTAAAGAAGTTGATAAAATGAAGATATATTGGGAGTGTCCTGATCTTTGGCGCCCCTTTCTTGACGCGAGGGATATTCTAGAAGGACGCGCTCCTCCAAAGGGTCTCGACTTCGTTGATCCGATGGCGACATACCCCGGCATGGAGGGTGTTTGGATGTACCGCCAGCAGAAATATGGTGAAGCTGGACCGTCCGGAGAGGCGGCTGAATTCGACCCGGCGTCCGGTTTTATTCTACCGTTCGGGTCTGATTTCCATGGTGACGGCGTGCCCGAGGAACAGATAGCCGCTCCTCAGGGTTCGGATTGTGCCATCGTGGCTGATAAAGGGAAGGGAGCTTCCAACAGCCCGGATCGTCCGAGGAAGGGCAAAGTGGCCCGGACGGTCGAGGTGTCTGATCCTGGTCTCCTTTCCGACGCTCGCAAGGCAGCAGGAGGAGATCCATCCGAGTCCGTGAAGGTTGTGGACTACTTCAGAGCGTTGGCTCCGGCCTCTGTTGCGCCGTTCGATCGTTCAGCGGCTTACGGAGACTTGTCCTCTGGCCTTATGATGGTAATTCTTTCCTCCTTTATATTTGTTTTGACGCAGTTCGGTCTTTGCTGATATTCGTTTTTCTTTGATTCAGGTTGCCACTCGAGCTCATGCGACCCATGTTGCTTTAGAGGCTTCGGAGAAAGAGTCCCGTAAGAAGGACCAAAAGATTAAGGCCCTGGAAGTCAAGCTTAGGAATGCGGAGAAGAGATCTCGGAAGGAGCTCGCGGAGGCTGAGCGGAAGATGGAGCTGTCGCTTAAGCAATGTCGCTGGGAGTTGGTGGAAAAGTACCGTCTCCGCATTGAGGGCGCTAAAGCTGCTCTCGCACCGATGCGTCAGGCCAAGTACGGTGAGACTGCCTTGTCTGAGGTCGGCTCGAACCTTGATCTAGTTCGGGACATCAAGTCTGGGAAGTCCAAGATCGAGGAGGAGGAAGGAAAGCTGGAGGGCTCGAGCGACTCAAAGGAGGAGGCTGGGTTGGCTCCTACGATCGGGCTGCTACCGTCCTCGACAGCTACTTGGTATGCTCTCCTGTTTCTCCGTGCCAGTCTCCGGAGGTTGAGGCTTTGGATTAAGGAGCTCCTACTCCTCTTGTTGAGTATGATTAGGCTTTGGCCTTGTATTTTCTGTTTCCGTTATGTTCGGGTCTTTCGACCCTTTTATTGTATTTGCTTCGTCCGTCGGACTTGATCACTTATATCTCCTTTTATGGAGATTTATTGTCTATCTGCTTTTGCCTTTAATTGTTATAGACTTCTTTGTTTGTTTTGCTTTTATAGTCTTGATAAAGGAGAAAAAGGGCGGCCGGTACGTCTCTCTTTTAAGAGGGCGGCTGGCCCGTTTTGCGGAACGAAGGGCGGCTGGTCCGTCTCTCTACGGAGGACGGGCGGCTGGCCCGTTTTGTAGAGTGAAGGGCGGCTGGCCCGTTATTCGGGCGGCTGGCCCGTTTCGGAGTTGATCGGTACCGTGTTGAGTGAAGGGCGGCCGGCACATCTCTCTATGGAGGACGGGCGGCTGGCCCATTTTGTAGAGTGAAGGGCGGCTGCCCGTCTCTCTACGGAGGACGGGCGGCTGGCCCGTTTTGTATCGCGTTGGAGTGTTATTCCGGACACTCGAACTTCAGACCAAGTTGTCTTTGTGAACATTTCCTGGGTTAAGCGCAGTTTCTTGTTGTTGTGGGGGATCATGGGCGTTCGGATCTCTCTTCCAACTGAACGCTTTTAAGATCTCGCATCAGGGCCGGTTTGATACCGCGTTCTCGAGATGTCTTTGACCAGTGTTCCATGTCAGGCACTTTACTAGGTTTAGAGTGTTTACTTCGTTTCCCACGCTTCTCACTATTTGCCTATGCGAAGCGCTAGTGAAGGTAAACTAAACAGAACATCGTCTTGAGCGCTTCCTGCAGGATTGCGGGATGTCAGGTTACGCCCTTCGGATGTTAATCCGGAAATTTGTATAGCGCGCTAGTCTTATCCTCTGCGGGATGTTGAGAGAACCATGGTTAAAAAGATGGTCTTGTTGTGGCCAGCAACAGACGGATTTGTTGGAGAGGACTTAAGTATTTGAGAGAAATATATTTGATTGACTGGTGGTCATGGATAAGTTACGAGATGCTAAGTCTCGATGTTTATCCGATTTTAATGTTCGAGTTAAAGATGTGTTATGAGATACCAAGTCTCAATGTTCATTTTCCTCGGGTTTTTCTGGATCCATTCACTTTCCGGATCAAGTTTCAAGATGCTAAGTCTCGATGTTTGTCGGAATGACGTTTTCGGGGAACTTTTTCAAACTTTGGATGTGTTATGAGATGCTAAGTCTCAATGTCCATCTCCTTGATTTGTTCGTGAAAGTTGGGGAGTATGTATATACGGACCCACTCCCCCCCCTTTTTAAGGAGGGGGGCAACAACTCGTTTTTTAAGCGAGCTGCCTACGTACCCTTCGTGAAAAGGGATCAAGTCACCCGTAGTTCTGTTTTTTTTTTTTTTGGTAAGAAGACGGCTAAGTCTTGGTAATGGAGTTGTCCGTCGCAGTTTCGGCGGTTTCTGAGGTCTTTTCGGCAGTTTTCGTCTCCTCTTGGTTGGTTTCAGTTTCCGTGGGCGGAACCTCCGTTTTCTCGAACTGTTCGGTTCTGCTCACCTTGTTTCCCAATTCAGGGACTTCATCTTCCATTTTCCTTTTCGGGTTCTCTCTCTGCGGGATGGTCGGATTCCGAAGCTTGTGCTCTGCTAGAAAGCAGATCCGGCTTCCTTCTGATTTCCCTAAACGGTCTTGATTCCGTTTGGTGTCGGGAATTTCAGGCAGAGATGGTAGGTTGACGGGATTGCTCGCATTGAATTGATTCAGGGAGTTCTCATTATCACGTTATAAATCGCGGGGTGGTTTGCCACCGCGAAATTGACAATTTTCGTGATCCCACCGGCACGAACTGGGAGCTGGATTGTCCCGTCCGTCACTGTGACTTCACCAGAGAATCCGGTCAGCGACCTCGGATTGGGCTTTATCATCGACGGATCAACCTTCATCCTTTGAAGTGTCTCCCGAAAAATGACGTCCACCGAACTTCCGGTGTCGATCAAGACTCGGGAGACGTCATGGTCGTTGATGTCTAGCTCTACCACCAATGGGTCGTCGTGAGGTTGGTCAAGGCCTCGGCGTCTTTTTCGGGAAAGGCGATCCGGTCGTCGTTTTCGGTGATCGGCTCCCGCGGGTTTGACTCCTTGTCTCCTCTTCTCAGGAATGCCTTTATCGAGCCCACTGTGTCTCGGCAGTACTGAGACCCTCCGATGATCATGTGCATCCTCCTGCGTTTTGCGGCGGAGTCGTCTCCGTTCGGTCTCCTTCCTCTTTGGGCGTATCCTCGTCGGGCCTTTCGGGACGTTCCTGGTTAGGTCGCCTGTCCGGGGCGCCAACGTTTTCTTCGATAGCTCCGAGACTCTCGAGGGTTACTCCGTTCCCGAGTTCCCCGGCTAATAATTTTGCCGCGAGCCTTCTTCCGACAGTCCTGCAGTTTTCGGTTGAGTGGCCTTTTGTCTTGTGGAAGGTACAGAAGGCGTTCTCGTCGAATCCTGGTCGAGTCCACGTATTCCACGGCCCCCTGTTGCGCCCATCAGATGGTCTCTCCGTGTTTATTTGGTAGTTATGCGCTCCGCCCGGGTTGGCTTCTTCGTCTCGGCTGATTCGCCTACTTCTTCTCTCGTTTGGAACGTTAGAAGGTTGCACTGAGCCTTTGGCGACCAATTTCGAGGATTGGTGCTTTCCGGCCGGGACCCTCATTTCTTCCTCGTAGATAACGAAGTTGGAAGCGCGGTGGAGAGCATCTTGAATGGTTACCGGCGGATTCAAGGTAATTTCTTTTCGGAAGCTCGAGGTCTTCAGCAAGGACTTCTTCAGGGCATTGATTGCGGCACTATTGCTTAGACCGTCAATCTTCGAGGCAATCATCTTAAATCTTTCGATGAAATCTCGAAGGCTTTCTTCGGGCCCCTGCGACAGTGAGTAGAGGTCCACGTCGGACGTTGACTGTCTTATGAACAGCGAGTAGGGTTTCAGAAAGGCTGTCGACAGTCGGTCGAAACCGTCGATCGAGTCTCTTTCTAGCCTCGAGAACCACGACAGGGCTGATCCTTTCAGATGTTCCACGAAGAGGAGGCAGAATCCGGTGTCTCTCTCTTCGGGTTTGAATCTAGCCCATCCCATAGCGATATGGAAGACTGTCATGTGGGCCTTCGGATCGATCGTCCCGTCGTAGAAAGGGATTCAGATTTTTCCCGAGTCAGAAAGTCTAACGCTCGTGATCCTTGAAGTGAACGGGATCTTTTGCATTTCCTCTAGGACGCGGTCAATTTCCGGGGCCGCACTTGTCGCTTTATGGACTTGTGACCTTACTTCCTTCATCTGACTCGTGGTGAGTTCCAGGCGGGCACGGAGCTCGTCCAACTCGTCCCTTCGGCTAGCGGATCGATTAGCTCGGGTCTCTCGTTCCGCCTTTTCCTGCTCTTCGATCCAGCGGAGTTCTTCCTCGTCCGCATTTAGATCTCCAGCATCGTCGTCGGTTTCGCTTTCCTCCCTGTCGGCTCCGTGTGCGGTGTCTCTCGGGTTTTCGAACCCGCTGTTGGTCACCGTGGATGTCGGCCGTTCAGTGGCTCGCCTAGTGGCGCTTTTCCGGTGCAGCGGAGGTGGTGCCGATGGTTCTCTCCTTGTTCCGACTGGGGTCTGCTCATCAGGATTCTGACGGCCCGGGGGATCCGCTCGTGGGGTGAAAACAAGGCGTCTTGCTTCGAAAGTCCAGGGGCCACGTGATAGCTCCTGGGAAGCTGCTCTTTCCAGCGCGGCCGTTCTTTCTTGCCTGTTTTGCCGCTCCGCGATTTCAGCTACCATGTTCCTCAGCTCGGTGATCGCAGCGGTCTCTGGGGCGGTGTTGGTCGTTTCCGTGATGAGCGGGTCTTCGATCGGCATTCCGAATCTGGTGAGCGCACTGGCGGAGGTCTCGGTTATCCCGATCGCTCCGTCGGCGGATGTTCTGGCGGCAGTTGCTCCGGTCCCGGCCACCGATGTACTGATGGCGGGAATTCCTGTTCCTACCGTTCCCGTGGCGACTGCTCCGGCCGGTTGGTTGGTGATATCGTCGGTTCTTCTGGTCATTGTCTTCGTTCCGTATCTTTTTCGTTCTTAGGGTTAAGAATATTTCTCGTCCCCACAGACGGCGTCAAACTGTGAGAGCCGAAACTCACACTGTCAAAACTTATATTTTATGGGGGCTCGAAAATTCTATTTTAAAGAACTAAAGGACCGAAAAATGCAAAAAGAGAGATTTTATTGATGATTTCCGAAAGTACAAGAATAAATAGCAAAAGCTGAAAAGTCTTATATTGCTAAAACTCCTAATACTCGGATTTTTGGGATTGATATAACCCTTACATGAGCGTACATATATATATTGACAATCCTAGGGTGCTAAGACTTCAGATTTTCGATGTGGGACTTTGTCCTTTCTTCCCAGCCGCCGACATAACCTTTTGGGCCCGATATCCGGCCCGAGAATCTTCTGTGATCCGTCTGCGCGTTCTGACCCAAATATGGCCCGTCGATGAATAGTAAACCGGTGAATAGTAATCCGATGAATAGTAATACGAATCTCAGTTTAGACTCAATTCGATTTTTCGGTTAACTTTGTCTCGAGATGAATAGTATTTTTAACGGTTTTTCTCGTGTGAACAGTATTCCGAACGTTTTACGACACTTGAGATTTGAGCCGCCCGTTCTTTATTCGAACTTCCAGCCGCCGGTTTCTTTGGCTCGTGTGCTTGGTGACTGATCCATGGACGGCTGAACGTTAGTCACGGTCTTTCGGGGAATGTTTATGGATGTTTTTGAGTCGGAACATGCAAATGCTTAGTCTTCGGGTTGGTCTGGGCTTAGAGTTATGTTTGACGGTCAGTCGACTGGACAATGTTCGGGTAATGAGTCTTGACTAAGAAATGATCGTGGGCGGCTGGCCTTATCCCAGCCGCCGGTCCGGGTTCGAAGGATATCCGGCGGCTGGCCTTATCCCAGCCGTCGGTCCATGCTCAAAGGAGATCCGGCGGCCGGCCTTATCCCAGCCGCCGGTCGTTGCTCGGAGGAGATCCGGCGGCTAGCCTTATCCCAGCCGTCGGTCGTTGTTCGAAGGAGATCAGGCGGCTGGCCTTATCCCAGCCGCCGGTTGTTGCTCGAAGGGGATCCGGCGGCTGGCCTCATCCCAGCCGCCAGTCGGTGCGCGAAGGAGATCCGGCGGCTGGCCTTATCCCAGCCGCCGGTCGTTGCTCGAAGGAGATCCGGCGGCTGGCCTTATCCCAGCCGCCGGTCGTTGCTCGAAGGGGATCCGGCGGCTGGCCTTATCCCAGCCGCCGGTCGTTGCTCGAAGGGGATCCGGCGGCTGGCCTCATCCCAGCCTCCGGTTGGTGCTCGAAGGAGATCCGGCGGCTGGCCTCATCCCAGCCGCCGGTCATGTTTCGGAAGGATCGTGGGCAGTTGGCCTTAGCTTGTCCAGTCCATGCCTGGGATAAATTCCATTTGGTCTTGATCTTGGCTTCTTGTTTTGTCAATCTTCGAGGGGGGGGATTTCGACCCCAACAACGTATTTGTTCAATCCAAGACCTGAGATTTATTCACCATCATACTACCAAACCCTTTTCTAAACCCGGATACCATATTCAAGGTTATTCTTATGTTGATTACAAAAATGCCTTCTTCAACACCTTCTACCTTTGACCGTATACCCATTCATAGTTTATTTCCTTTGACCAAAAATGTCCCAAGAAAATACATGGATGGTTCCATGAATGGTGGTACTGGTTTGGACCATCGGACCAAATTTATCCACAAGAGGTATGCAAAACATCGTTACCTTATTACCTTAAACAAATACCACCGCAACCGGTAGGTCCGTTAAACAAAATATCCTTTCATATCGACATGGGGATCCCTTGGATATTATCCTGGCATTTTAACCTCATCTTAGTTTAGCGGATATGCCTTACTCCTTAGTCAAAGAATACAGAATAAAATGGTGGGATAAGTATAACCTAGACCAATGTTCCCTTACCAGTATTCAAAAATACTTCCACATAACCCAACAACTTACCAACGCCATCCGAGCAGTATCCAAATTTATAACACTTCTTACTCCCAGCCAACTTATGCAAACAACTCCACAAAAATCAACCAAGAATCAAAAACCTAATCCAATACTAAATCACCCCAGAGCCCAACTCATTCAACAAGCTCTTCTGACTCGAAGAAATCGACTATAATAAGACAAAGTTAAGCAACTCCTCGCCACTTTACTACAAAAATTAGAGTTTTCAGACGAAGAAGACAATATGCAACATATAATCCATTTGGTTGCTCATTGGGCCAAGATCCATTTGAAATTTAATTCACAAAAAAAAAAGTTAATAGTAATGCATGTATTTTTCGATCGTTGTATATTCTAGTAGACTCTTTATCTTATTTATAAATTTGTATTATTTACCGTTTGTATTTCCAAAAATAATGTATCTCTGTGCCAAAGCCGGAATAATCAAGACAAACATCAAGCATTAAGACAAAACGGACCCACAAGACGTAAGCAATGACGACAAAATTGTCGGCACCATTGGATCAACGACACGTATCAAGGAAATGTCAGCACCGTCGGATGAATGACACATATCAACCTTCCACTCAAGCAACTTTGTCTAGAAATAGGAAGACCTATCAATCGGAGGAAGCAAACGATTTTCGCACAAAGTTCTCTCTCTAAAAGCTCTCCCCTCTCTAAAAAAGATTTCGGTGATTTTAAGATTTAATATTTGTTTTATCAAATATTTGTATTATCAAATGTTTGTATTTTGTTTTCAAAATCAAATAAATAAACAAGTTTAATCATTATTCAGTTTTCTAAGCAAACTATATAGTAAATTTTATAACAAAGTAATAAAATCAAGATATTAAAGATGGTGAATAACACTGGAGCCGTACCATTTATTTTACTTTTCTTTAATATCTTGATTTTATTATTTTGTATAGTTTTGTTATAAACGAAATACAAACGGTAAATAATACAAATTTATAAATAAGATAAAGAGTCTACAAGAATATACAACGATCGAAAAATACATGCATTACTATTAATTTTTGTTTTTGAATTAAATTTCAAATGGATCTTGGCCCAAATGGATTATTCTGTTGCATATTGTCTTCTTCGTCTGAAAACTCCAATTGTTGTACTAAAGTGACGAGGAGTTGCTTAACTTTATCTTTTTTAGTCGATTTCTTCGAGTCAGATGAGCTTGTTGAATGAGTTGGGCTCTGAGGTGATTGAGTATTGGATTGGGTTTTTGATTCTTGGGTTGATTTTTGTGGAGTTGTTTGCGTAAGTTGGCTGGGAGTAAGAAGTGGTATAGATTTGGATACTGCTCAGATGGCGTTGGTAAGTTGTTGGGTTATTTGAAAGTATTTTTGAAAATTGGTAAGGGAGCATTGGTCTAGGTTATATATCCCACCATTTTATTCTGTATTCTTTGACTAAGGAGTAAAGCATATCTGCTAAAGCTATGATGAGATAAAAATGCCAGGATAATATCCATGGGATCCCCATGTCGATGTGAAATGAATGTAATTAAATCCTTTTTTTTTATATTTTTCTAAAGCAATTGATGATAATAGTTTAATTTCTTCAAATTAATTTTGAAGATATATTTTTTGTTCATGTTCTTTTATTACGTAAGCTGTTTTAAAGTCAAAATTACCGATTTGGTATATATTATCTGGATTAATATTTGGTAATTGATTTCTTGATATTTCATTGTTAAAAGAGGTTATTTTAGACATTATTTCTTTCGAATTAATTGTTGTGCTAGAAGTAGATACTGCATGTTTAGATTTAAAAAGTTTTATAAACGATGACGCCATGACTAATCTAGATTTAAACACATACTAGAAGGGATACTAACCAGTTCTAGGTCGGGCTTGCCAACGGTCTTACTGCCTCCTCAAAGACTTGCTGCCTGGAACACCAATAGTAACAGTATCTGGCTGAAATGGTAAGGCTCGGCCTAGAAGGATTTAAACTAGATTAGGTTTAGGTGAGACTGTTTTGAAAACTTTTCAAAGAAAACGATGCAGAAAACTTTTGAAGATCTTTTAGGCTTTGATACCCTTTATTTTACTTTTCTTTAATATCTTGATTTTATTACTTTGTATAATTTTGTTATAAAATTTACTATATAGTTTGCTTAGAAAATTAAATAATGATTATACTTGTTTATTTATTTGATTTTAAAAACAAAATACAAAGATATGATAATACAAAGATTTGATAAAACAAATATTAAATCTTCAAAACACTGAAAATATTTTTAGAGAAGGGAGAGCTTTTAGAGAGAGTACTTTGTGCGAAAATAGCTTACTTACTCCGATTGATAGGTCTTCGTATTTATAGGCGAAGTTGCTTGAGTGGAGGGTTGATATGTGTCATTCATCCGACGGTGCCGACATCCTTGATACATGTCGTTCATCCAATGGTACCGACACTTTTATCGTCATTGCTTACGTCTTGTGGGTCCTGCTTGTGGATTCGTTTTGTCTTAATGCTTGATCTTTGTCTTGATTATTCTGGCTTTTGCACAGAGATATACTTTGCCGTTTATTTTCGGAAAAACAAACGGTAAAGACATGAGACAAAGCATTCTCTACACAGTCAACACAATTCTCTAACTTTTTTTCTTTTATACTTATATCTAGATTCTGTGAATTGTACAAGTTACCAATAGTATTGATTAATTAAAAGAGTTTTAATAAAAATATATATATATATATATAAAATACATATATATATATAAATATAGATTTCTATTCAAATTTCGATTTGACTTATTACTCAATATTTCCATGTTTCTATTACTAATAGATTCTAATATTAATAATATAATAGTAATATGATTAATAACTAGTAAATTTTTTTATTTCAGTTTCTTAAATTTTGTTTATGTTTATTTATAAATAAAACAAATTTAGAAAAATATCTTAGTTTTTAAAATTCTGACATATCAAAAAATTAGAGGCTATAAAATTATTAATACTTAAAATCAATTTCTCTTACTTTTCTCTTATTTTTTCGGTTTGCTTCACTTTTCACATCGTCTATGTAAAAACTCTTAGATATTTACTAAAATGGCATTTATTTTTTCTTTTTATTTTGAAGCGACCCACAAATTATCCAATTTACAATTTAAAAAAAAAAAGAAAACCGTTGTTTCTTTTTTTTAACATCTAATATTATTTATAATCATTAATAAAAGTTACATAGAAAATACAATAAACAATACAATACAAGATTTTTTTTCAAAATAACAAAACAATAAAAATAAATCAAGCGACACTTTTCGAAGAAAAGATTTATTCGCTCTGAAATTCGCATTCCAAATGCGATCTTCGTATGCGGTTATGCACATAACCATGTTTAACACCATCTTTTGTATAACATTGACCGACTCCCATTGTAGATCTAAAAATATTCTTCGGATAAGAACCCAATCTATTGATTCTTCCGACAGAAATAAAGAAT
>VHIU01000436.1:0-26936 GCA_010577795.1 Isatis tinctoria | reverse complement strand
ACCGCTGAGAAGACCTCCAGATTCAACTACCTCAATGGTTCCATTGTAGAAGACACTCTGGTATGGCTTCCCTTCCACGTCGTAGATGATATAACCTACCAGATCAAATGCTCCAGGCTTTGCAAGACGACAACAACAAGACGGAATTAGATTTCAAAGTTTTTGTCGATTATTTTTTCAGAATTGTGAGATATGTGTGTGTGTACCTGTAGGTACTGGCTGACTGCAAAGATGTAGGGGAATGTTGCTTGAAGAGAAGTTGGGATGGACGCATTGTTGAATCTCTGCAAATGAAAGGAGGGCAGCATGAGAACATCAGAAAACAAGTTCAAAAGACACAAGCAGACCCAAATTATATGCATTTGAGAAAACAAGATCAATCAAGCAGGTTTATATGAATGTGAAATCTTCGAATATGTACAAAGTGTTTTAAGAGGAAAACAACTTACCATCATGGTCAGATTCTGAACCAACAACTTATGATCATAAGGAAGATGGACGCTGGCCCTAATTCCCATCACACCTACGCTAGATTTCCCTGTTATGTCACACAGCCAATTTGGAGATATTTAGAAGATTTGTACGACCAAGAGAAAACTCAAAAGAGAATCGCTAAGAGAGGTATGTTAGGTACCATCATTTTTCAGACCAACAAGGAGCTCAGTCTCTTCTCCAGCTGGAACCACTGCAGGAAACAATGTGCTTTAGAAAAAAAATCTTTATGAAATGCCCACGGTCATGTGATAAAAGGGAGGGGGGAGATTTCTTACATTTGGCACTGTTTTTGGGGAAAACAGAGACAGTCTCAACTCCTGGAGCAGAGGTCAAGTTCATATCCAAATCCTGATCATCTTCCTCAACCCCAGAGTCACTGTTTTCTCCCACAACATCGTCAACAAGACTGGAATGGTCCTCGGCATCCACTTGACATCTAGCAACTGAGAAAAGGTAATATAAATCAATAAAACCCATCAGGTCACTCATTGTCACGACAAGTTTATCAAAACGTTACGCAATTTGCATATATTCCACTACCAAAGACCAACGTCGCGTGCAGCTTCCAGAAACTAAGATAATAAGGACATGCACGAAGACAGACACTATCTAATAAATAAATCTATCGCTTTGGGCATTCGATCTACAAGCAGAGACAAGTGATCTAAGATTTGCTTTTTACAAACCACCCCACATTTCTCAAGAACAGCGTTGCGATTGGCATCAATACCCGAACACACAGAGAAACGACACATTGTATAAATCGCGAGCTAAAGAAACAATGCTAAATTCCACTCGGATATATAGCTGAGAAGGTTACATTCTACGAAAACAGGATCAGATCCTTGTAAAAACCAGATCGGAACCAGATATCAGAATCCAAACTAGGAAAACGCGACGAATCAAAACGGATCTAGATCTAATACAGTCCAGGATAGAATAAAGACACAAATTGAGAGAGTGAGAGAGACCTTGAAGAAGAGGAGATGCAAGGAGAAGGAGAGCGAGGAACAAAACCCTAAGATTCATCATCGCTTCTTTTTTGTTTTCTGGTTTCTGGTCAACGGAAATTGCACAAGGGAATAGTCTCGCCGATGGTATTTATGCTAAATGCTCTTCTCACCACACCAACAAGAAGAAGAAGAAAATTATTAATTATTTCTGAACGAAGAAAAAACCACCAATCGGGACAACAACACAAGTTTACAAAAGTTAAACACAACCATAGAAAGTCGAAAACGACAGCGTTTTTTTGTCTGGTCTGCCATATTATCTTACTTGATTTTGTTACCTTTTTTACATGTTTTATATACATCTGGATTCACAAATTAGGTTCCTCAACATTCTTAAATTGTAATCATAAGATCTCACACAAAAATATCATAGCTAACAGGGAAAGGTTAAAGAAAAATATTCCCATGATTTAAAAGAAATTAAAAGAGAGAGAGTAATGGTATCATAGAGGAATTGATTGACAATAAAGAAGAATAAGCATTAAAAAATCCCATGAACATTCCACTACTACTACTACTACACCAAGTCTGATAAATTCATGTTAACAAGAGATTCCATGTAACAAAGCGATCCATCAATAAGAGCATCTTCTGGTCCAAAATCAATCCCCATGGACTGTGTACCGTTCCCACTTCTTTGTCGGGTCATAAATCTGTCCAAATATTAGAAGAAGAAGAAAAAACGATTACGCGAAATCACATGCTTTTAAGAAGAGTTTTGCCTTTAATATTCTCCAAGACATTATTAAGCAGTGCAGAGAAACAGGTGATTGATTTGGTTAGTTACCTCCCATCTGGAAGCAGGGAATATATGCTTGTTCTTCTCGTACCAATGCCTCTCCACGACTTTACCCGCATGCGACTTTCATAACATCACAATTTTTACAAAGCTTTAGAAAGCAGCACTTTTCATCAACAAGCTAATTTGTTTTCCGACTGCAACTAGATCAGGGAGGAAACATACCTCGTCTTTCTCGATCGTTGCATCTGCAATTGTTCTCACGTCTTCATGCACATCAAAATGAAACAGCTGTTAAGAAGACCATTGCCGGAGGGGGGTCTCAGCTACGATTATCTAAATAAAACTTCACTCTTTATATGGAATTCAGAAAAAAAAAATTGTCAAGAAAGCATACCGGACCACTCTTCCCTCTAGCTTTGTTAATGATCAGCTCGTAGAAACTGTGTTGCTGCATTTGCAAATAAACACCAAAAAACAACTTGCCAATGTTATCTTTGAGTTCTAGATAGTCATGGGAGAAATAAGTTGATAAGTGTTCATTATTGTAAAGGGTTCTCACATGTGGGATAATGAGGTCTTCCTTTACATATAGCAGATTCTCAACTGATGCCGTCCGAATCTCCCGGAAGTCAGGGGCAAGCTGCTGTTGAACAGCCCGTAGAAAATTCCCAATTGCGTCACCCTTGCGGACCTGTAAAAGGGTATATCATGAAGGTATAAGTATATGATCAGACTTGAGCTCATAAAGGTTGTCTTTTGTGCTTGCCTGGATAACTCGTCTATGACCGGTCCCATCCCAGTAACTGTAAGTAATCTCAAGAGGCTCGTCTGAAAACACACAAAAAAAAAAAAAAACTTGTTAGACAATCTTCCTTGAACGAAGTATTACTACTGAATTTAGAAGCAACTGGAAATTGGACAACTTTTAATCTGCTCCTGTTCACGGAGCCACTGCTTCTTTAGCCTTTCGCGCTCAGCTTGTTCCTCCGCCTCCCGCTCACTGAAACAGCAACCTCAAAACAGCACAGCTAAAGTTAAGACTTGCTGCAAAAGCAGACAATGAAGATAAAGGTAAACAGGAGAGAGCAAGATATCACCTGTCAGGCAGGAAATTAGTTTCCACTGAGGGGTCCTTGCCAAGTTTTCCGAAGCGTAAGTTCATTGTCCCAGAACTTTCTGCATAAATAATTCATACAATACAAGTTACCAAATGGGTAAAGTCAAGAGGAAAAGATAAGATGAGAACTGAAATTCCTATGCCAGCAAGCTATTTGCATCACAAAAGCTCCAGCAACCAGGTAAGACTCCAATCCACAATTATAGAACTAATGTCTCTATTCATTCTTTCAGCAGAAGATAGGACAGTGGTTTTAATTTAATGAAAGCAAGTATCACACGTATTCCTACGAACACCACAATTCACTTACTGTTTTCTCCGTCATCTTCATCACTGGCATTCTCAAGGTCTTCAGCAAAAGATAAGCGGGAGCTTCCCTTAATCTTTCTCTTCTTGCTACGCTTCTGTTGCTGAAGCTCCTCTTCCCTGTAGTTTAGAAACAAAGTCGATGAAGCTCAGTCCAAAAAAAGAAAATAACTATAAAGAATGGACGAATAAAGAACCAAACTCACTCTTGCTGTAGCTTCTGCAGTTTCTCCTTCTCTTCTTCCTCGAACTTATTACGAATATTAACCCTCTACAGAGATCACGGACGCAATCAACACCATAATCTAGATGACTGTTAAAACCGAAGGATAGGTGGAGGAGAGTCATAGAAGCCATTACCTTCTCCACATATTCCTCTCTTGTGACTAAACCGACTGTTTCCTTCTTGAAAGCAGTGTCAAGAATCTAAACAAAGAATCGAGAAGAAAAAAACAAACAAGTTAAAACATTTGCAATTTCATTCTAGTTTTGTTCTGTGAATCATCGTTGACAGCTGTATTTGAAGCTAAACCTAGAAATTGGAAAACTGGAAAGCTTTGAAATCTGACCTCGCAAGAGCTGGAGCCGAATTGGAGAAGACCTGATTGCTCCTGGCCAGAGGCAGTCTTGGTTTTCAACTCCTGGATTTTACGGCGTTCAGCCTCTCTTTGCTTCTGCAGCCGCCGTATTCTCACCGCATCTTGAGCCGTACCCACGTACCCGTCCCCCATACCCGACATCTTCTCTTTCTAATTCACAAAACTCCGAATACTCCTCCGGTCTAGTTCGGATCAATGGCTCTATAGCCCTTCTCGGTTAAAAAAAGAGCTTGTTTACCCCCATTTTTTTTGTTTTGAATTTGGAATTTTTGTTACAACAAAGAGGAATGGTTGATAACTATTTTCCCCCCCAGAACTTAAAAAATTCACAACTTCCCCATCCTCTTTCCCCTTTACCGAAACCCTTACCCCCAAAATCACAATCAATCCTAAATCCCAAATCCATACCTAAAATCCAAACCGAAATCGAAAACCGAAATTTGACCCCACCACTAAGTACTAAGTTCCTTCCTTCCTCCTCTGTTTTCCACCTGCGTTCCATCTCCGTTACCGGCGAAATTTCCTTCCTCTGTTCCTCCGGTCCGTTCTGCTTGAAGTAAGTGTTTTTTTTAGTGAAAGTTTGCAATTTATAATCGGAAGGTCGGTTTGTTTGGTGGATTTGGTTCTTATAAGGTATTTCGTCGATTTGGATGTAGGAGCTGAAGAACTAGAAGAGACCACCGGAGATAGCAGCCGAACCGTTTCGGACGCCCATTCTGATCATACAACGGTATGTATAATCGAGTTTGTATAGTTGTTGTGTTTTAGAACTTACAAATTTAGGTTTTGCTTGAGATTTTGGGTGATTTTGGGAGAAACACTAAGTAACACTGGGTAGAGCTAAGATAGAAAAGTAATACTAGGTTGAACTGGGGAACACTAACTTACAATTCTTCCAACTTTATGTAGCAGTTAACGAAGCCGATGCTTCCGTTGGAGATGTACTTCAAGCCCTCGCAGTATGGGAAGAAAATGAAGGTCTCGACTCGTTGTTATGTGACTGAAGCTGTGGAGACACTTAGAAGTGGGTTAAAGCACAAGCTTTTAAATTACTAAAGACAATGTATTTAGTTATGTTCCGTTCTAACACTTGGTGTTAAATTATGTTTTGTTTTAAGGCATGTAATTGTGTTTGTGTCTCGATCCGCAACCATCTTCTTCAGCTCTACAATTTATGCACGCTTGGTATCTACTTGGAATATGTAATGATGTTAGTGGTACCGAGTATTGTCAAGTATTACCCCGAATATCAACAATCACATGAAATTCTTTGAAAATCAACAAAACATATGCAATCCTCTGTAATTCCTCCAATATTCAACAACCCACGGCAATTCCTATAATAAATGGTGATAAAAAACTCAGAATATGTAATTTATCTTAAACCCATAGAACTCTAATAATTACTTCAACAAACCCAGAAATATGAACAAGGGATGGGGAAGAACCCTAGATCAGGTGAATTTTTCGATTTTGTGAGGAGTATGTGGGAAATAAGGGAACCGGGAGAGGAGGGAAAAGTGAAAAGATGGAGAGGGAAAAGAAAAAAAAAGGAGGGAATAAGTAGACCAAAATTGTGAAACACAAAAACAATTGCCCTTGCGCCGTTAATTGGAGATGGTAACAACATGTGTGCCGCCTATTACACACGTGCACTGTTAATTGCTGACGTGGCTGCCGCCAAAATTGCACATAGTGATACACAGTTTTCCAGTTATACCACTTTTCAAATAGTTATACTTTTCGGTGTTTTCAAGTTTTCGTAGTATTACCGTACCACAAATAATAAATTTGTAGTTATACAAATAATTTTAGTCACTAAGTTTGCAATTCGGAGGTTTCTATGCATTAACATATTTTAAAACTCATTTTATGTGCGTTTTGACTCATAAAGTGATTAGTGTTAACAAAGTGTTCATAGAAATGCAAGGTGTTGTTTGTGTGATTATGGTAATAATGAATCATAATCTCCAATTTTTTTTACCAATTTGATAATCATATTTGTAACATTTAATAGTACTTATTAATCTAAAATGGTTTTTGAAATGGTTTTTTTATTTATTTTAGTTTCTCTGAAATTATTTTTTAACCATTAAGATGTTGATTAAATATTCTAATAACAACCATAGTGCTATAAGTTTATTTTATCTAATTAATATATATTTTTAATATATAATAGTTATTTGTATAACTTGTATTGATAGGTTCTCTATTCTTGTTTCTAATAATTTTTTCAAATTTTCAAATTTTTATTTTGCAATTTCACTCAATAATACTAGTTGTACCAGTTATACCTTTTTTTTACTTAGTATTACCAGTTGTACCATATCTGCAACTCAAATTAGATAATTTCGGGTTAAACTCATTCTGATCTATTTACAATTCACTACGATTCACAATTACAATCTTTTCATTACCAATGAAATGTTATAATCAACCCACAATCATAGTTAAAAATCTAATGTGCATATCAAAAGATTTGATTTTTTAAATTCAATTCAAATTTTCAATTTGTGAAAATATAAAACCCATATTGATTTCATCAGCAAATCGATTATGATTCATCTTTTATTGAAGATAAAATGCAACAACAGGTAGACAATAATCATGAATTGACTGAGAAGATGAAACAGTTCAAATACCCAAAAGAGGAAGATTGCTTCAATGGAGGAGGAGGAAGAAGTAGAAAAATCCCAGATTTTTTTTTTTTTAATTTCAGAAGAAAAAGATCCAAATGTTGGATCCTAATGACCTGGGTCATGAGTTGAAATGGGTTGGATCCGAAAATGGTTTGGAAAGAAGAAAAATTGGTTTAATTTGGTTTGAATTAAGTGATTGAAGGAAGGGTAAAAGAGAGAAGGTGAAGAGGAGAGGGGTAATAGATCATCATAGGGTTATCTAGATAGTTTTTTAACCCATAAGGGCAATCTAGCCTTTCACCCGTCTAGTTCCCACCGCCCTTGTTAACTGAATGAAACTTATTTATGCTACTTTGGGCTTTTAATGTCTTCGTGGGCCTTAATTAACATTATCAACTTCTCTGTTGAAAAAAACTCATTCGAAACATGGGCCTTAATTAACACTTGGTTTTGGAGGTCAAGAGTGCCTGCCAAATGCCCAAATTGTTCCCAAGGTTGACTCGGAGATGGTTGTGGATTTTCTCAAGACAAGGATCAACAACATGCATCTACTGTCGTTGTTGTTTCGTAAGAAATTAATTTCAAATTAACGATAGTATGGGAGTAGCAAACTTAACGACAAATACATGTTAATACGCATTTAATTAGATTTGCACATGTTTTTACCAAACATTGTCGTCAGTAATTTCTTGGAATTATGTCACTGAAATATCGCAAATCAATACACATCTCGCGTGATAGGAACTACCTATAAACAACGTTGCTATGGACACAACTCATAAACCAGACAGTTACTTTGAGAGAATATTGATGTCACAGTCTCCTTCTTGTAGATCACTATACTAAACAATATAATAAATGCACACTTATAAAAGTAAGCTATTTATTAGAGATTTAATGATATATGGATCCATGTAAATGTAATGAATAGCATATGGAAGCCTTTAGACGGTGCATTAGACACACCATCTACAAAATGATGCTATTTATTAATTAAACGTTTATTTTATTCATCTAATTACTATATTGTCAATCCGAACAATATTATACACTCAAAAGACTAGCTATAATGGCTCGTTCTTGAAGCTAAGGATCGTCGGAAAACATTTATCAAATAAGATTTGGTTACATAATAATACTGTACCAAATAGATAGGAATTAAATTGATTTTGGAATGTTAGATACGCTTCCCAAATTTTATCGACTATGTACATAGAAACCGACGGTCATTTAGATTTCGAATGGTTACAACGTAACAAACAGTGTATTATATATGAAGTAGTTTGAGAGAATATATATGTAGGTGGAAGAAGAAGAATAGGCAATACATTTGAGCTGGCTTTTGATGTAATAAGGAACTGTGGTCGAGGGGCCTTGCCAGCTCCAAAAGACAATAAGAAGTAATATGTAATCAATTAGCTAGTGGTTCACACTTCTACCTTCTAACCAATAACCATATACTATTAATTGATTACAGAACTTCCTCTCTAATTAACCAGTTCAAAAATACATAAACATTCAAAACTATATATGGTTTTTGCATAAATTTTGTTACCTAATTGTTACGTAGATCATGTGCTCTGCATGCCGGCGGGCTTTGAGCCATAATGGTAAATACATGACTTTCTCATTTAAGCATTTGAGATATGGACGTACTTCTAACTACATTATTCGCATTTTTACATCCCAGATTCTACTATATTTTTACAGGTTTTGTCTCGTATATATTATAGTCGAATCTTTACGGAGTTTTACTAAATACGTACACAATTCATATTTAACCATTAAAGAAATTACGTGACTACTAGATATTAGTTAGAAATCCGCTACGGTTTTTAGGTAATCAACCAATTATGCTAGCGAGTTGATCCTAGTACCATCGTTTTAAAGTTCATAATAATAGGTTAGATTATTTCCCTTTCCTGACATCTGGTGCTCAAACTTAAGACATAATTTATCTTAATAACTACTACAAATTACATACATTTTGTTTTTCATTTTATTCACATATTTAGGTGAAGAGGATAAAAGGAGTGCGGAGAAATGCGTGAGTTCTACCTATCTGTTTTTTCGGGCAAACATATTATCCTCTCATGTGATCCGATTTAATTTGGGGTCGGTGGTACGTAGACACAATTATTAATTAATCTACGTACTTATATATGCTTTTTGTATTGTGGTGTTTTATTCCGGATCAATAGACAACAAAATACTGAAAATTGGAATACGAGTCAATTTGAAAATCTTGAACAAAAAAATTGTTTATTTTCTAACAAGAAAAA
Organism: Isatis tinctoria; assembly: GCA_010577795.1. Taxonomy (NCBI): domain Eukaryota; kingdom Viridiplantae; phylum Streptophyta; class Magnoliopsida; order Brassicales; family Brassicaceae; genus Isatis; species Isatis tinctoria. The sequence continues at coordinate 17,743 of VHIU01000436.1, read as the reverse complement.
TGCTTAAAATTTGAATTCCAACCAAAACCAAAATGATACTAAAAGCGTACCATATTACGTCCAGCCTATTTGGTTATATTTCTTCTAAAATGAAAAGGTTTGAACCTTTTTTTTTTTTTTTTTTTTTTTTAATTAAAATTTATTCCATTAAAAGTCTTAACTCACAACACTCTCAAACGAAAAAAAAAAAAAAAAAAGAAGCCACAAACGGCAAAAAACATCACACATTAATAACGAAGAAGGGTAGAAAATTGAAATCCATGACTCAAGTAAGGAAGTTGTGGAGATAGTGATCACATGAGTTTTTGATAAGGAGATAATACGACACTTAATAGTCCTCTTAATCTCTTCAATGACCACCACCGACGAATGCAAAACGTCACTGTGTATCCTTGAATTTCTCTCACGCCAAACCGAATAAATTGTTGCCTGAAACAGCAGTCTAACAATTACCCTGATGTTTGAATCCCCTGTTGGATTTTCCAACCATCTCAGTCCATCCTCGAATAAAGTAGGAGGTGTGACCTGCAATTTAGCAGTGAAGTAACGCCAAATCTCTGAGGTATACAAACAGTCAAAAAATAAGTGTTGTCTCGTCTCTGCCGCCGTGTTACAAAGAAGACAATTTTCTTCAACATTTAAACCCCATCCCCGTAATCTGTCGCGGGTTGTAAGTCTATTCATAGCCACCAACCAAACCATGAATGCATGTTTAGGTATACGTTCTTTAAACCAAACGACTTTTGGCCAATGAAGTGAAGGTCCCGGTGGATGCAGAAAATTCCATACTTCCGAAACTTTAAATTTATTTGAAGGTACCTTATCCCCAACTTTCCATAGGAAAACATCATCAGGTCCATTGATTGCCACTATCCCTACCGGAGGTAAACACTGCTTCAGTAGAGTTATGATTGGATGCCTACTCCTCAAATGAGAAACCACCCACGCTTCACTTCTAATTCCTTCTGCTACCACGGCATTCACTTGTATTCCTGAGACACGAGGGCCATCTTCTCCCGTAACTTCAATGAGTGGACCAAGTCCAGTCCAATTATCGAACCAGAAACTAGCTGTGTTTCCACTTCCCACTTCACAAAAAACAAACGGACGAACGAGCGGACGCAGTTTACACAAACTTTTCCACAACCAACTTCCCGCAACTGGATTTGAGCATTCCCAGAAATTCACAGGACCAAATAGATTACGGCGAACCCAAGACACCCAAAGAGATCCCGCCGAAGCAAACAGCAGCCAGATCAGTTTCATACAAAGCACTTTATTCCACGGCTGTAACCTCCTCAAGCCAAGACCACCCGCAACTTTAGGAGTACATACAATATCCCAGCTAACTTTAGCTCCCCTTGCTGATCCAAGCGTGCCTTTCCACAAGAATGAAGCACACATACGCTCTATCTCTTCTAAACACTTCTTAGGCAAAAATTGTTTATTTTCTAACAAGAAAAATGCTTAAAATTTGAATTCCAACCAAAACCAAAATGATACTAAAAGCGTACCATATTACTTCCAGCCTATTTGGTTATATTTCTTCTAAAATGAAAAGGTTTGAACTTTGAACCGTGCGAACTCCTAATTGAGACATATGCATAGGAAGAAAGATAGACAAAACACGAAGTCTCTAAATCGTAACTTTTTGAATAAACACAGAACTATAAATTAATAACCAAGGAATTCAGGCGAGAGAAAATGATAATTAACCTTAACTCCTAAGAGACCTATAAATATAGTAGACAATAGACGATCTCATAGAATCATCATATCCTCTTTTCTCCTTTTAATAACATATCTTTTCCAATACCAATCCGATTATGAGGATATTACCAGAAAAAGGAGGAAGTGCTTTCTGCCTCATCCTTGTGTTTGTTCTCTGTTCTGCGGCTCGTTCTCTCGGCCTTGACGTCGAGGTCGTTGGCTACGCCGAAAGCAACAAGATCAAGAGCCCCCATGCATACTCAGGTATAGCTAGTATTATATATCTTTATACATATACTTGTATGAGACATGATTGCTGCCTATTACATAATTAAACATATGGTTTGTACAGACTGTGCTACTACTGTTCGGGTCGATAAATGTTCCTTCTCGGTCCACATATGATTGTTCGATTATGCATGGAAATGGAAAAAGTCAATATAACACTATCCATTTGATAATGAATGTGACATTCTTCATATTACTTAAATCTGGTTTTTGGTTGCATTCCGAATCTTTGACCCTTCATCTTACGTATTTGCTTGACTGAACTGGTGAATAGGACTCCGAGTAACCATAGAATGCAAGGCGACTGAGACAAAAGACCATTTCGTTACAAAAGGAAGTGCAGAAGTTGACGAGACAGGAAAGTTTAGTCTCGATATTTCTCATGACATCGTTGGAGAAGACGGAAACCTAAAAGAAGCTTGCTATGCTCAGCTTCATAGTGCTTCAGGGAACCCTTGTCCGGCCCATGATGGTCTCGAGGCCTCCAAAATTGTGTTTTTATCGAAAACTGGAGATAAGCACATTTTGGGGCTCAAACATAATCTTAAATTCTCACCAGAATTTTGCGTCTCAAAGTTCTTTTGGAAAATGCCTAAGTTTCCTTTGCCCCCACCGCTTAATCTTCCTCCCTTTCCTAAGATCAAAAAGCCTTGTCCCCCAAAGATAAAGCTTCCACCACTTGTTCCAATTTACAAACCACCGGTGGTAATCCCCAAGAAGCCGTGCCCACCAAAGATCGTACACAAGCCTTCAGTGCCCATCTACAAGCCCACAGTACCTATCTACAAACCACCGGTTCCTATTTACAAGTCGCCAGTGGTGATCCCAAAGAAACCATGTCCGCCACTTTCCAAGCCGATCTACAAGCCCCCTGTGACTATCTACAAGCCGCCGATGCCCATATACAAACCAATCCACAAGCCCCTGGTGCCCATCTACAAGCCACCAGTGGTGATACCAAAGAAGCCATGTCCACCCAAAGCTCCGGTGCCTATCTACAAGCCGCCGGTACCCATCTACAAGCCACCAGTGGTGATTCCAAAGAAGCCGTGTCCGCCTAAAGCTCCGGTGCCTATCTACAAGCCGCCAGTGCCCATCTACAAACCAATCTATAAGCCACCGGTAGTGATTCCAAAGAAACCGTGTCCACCACTTCCCAAGCTTCCGCCTTTCCCTGTACCTAAATACATTCCACACCCGAAGTTCGGGAAATGGCCTCCTTTCCCTTCTCATCCTTGACGGATATACCTTTTATATACAAATGGGTTCATTTGAGAAAGTGAGTGATACAAAAGACAATGATTATTCATTTGTTAAATTCTATGTAGATGTTTGATGTTTCTGTCTTTACATTCCAACCAATAATGTTGTAATTTTTTTTGGTTAAATAAAACTGTTATCTTTTGAGCTTTTTGTCCATTTGAATTTTCATTTTGTAAGGATTGATTGTCTTAAAAATAATTAGTGAAATAAATTTGAGTAGAGAATATAAAAGTGATAATGTATAAAATAACATATCTCAAACAAGTAGAAATAAGTTAATTCTTTAGACAGTTTCCTCCTTTTAGGATTGTTGAAAGGATATTTATAAGTGTACCTGTCTCAAATCACATTATGAAATACAATCTTTGTAGAAATGGTTACACTGTTTCATTGTTAGGCATTGGAGAACCTATCCATAAATTTTTTTTGAGTATTTTGTTTGTTATCTGTTTCTATCATTTTTCTCTTTCTAGTGATTTCCATTTTTTTATTTGTTTCTTGGACACAATATTTCTGTTTTTGTTTTCGATCCTTAGATTACACAAATATTTCGTGAGTAAGGGCTTTTGTGATAGGCTCAAGAAAAAAGCAAAGTGTTGTGAACTGAATGTTTAGTGTGTATTATTATGAGGATCAAGGGTCTCTTTATATAGTGGTTACACCAGGTAGAGAAAAAGTAATTATCCTTTTACTACTCATAACAAAAAGGAAATATTCTATAAACCTATTCCTTATCTATAAAGGAAAACATCTGATTATTCTAAGGACCGGTTATGTTAATAACCTCTATATGGGTCGGTCTATATTGAGTCCATAAACAAAACGGTTCATAACACTCCCCCTTGGACGAAATGACCGAACCCGATGCAACCAAGGATCTTTGTAATACGCTTGGGGATACTGCCTCATTAAAACCTCACTAAAGAAAAACCCAGTGGGACAAAACCTTAGTGAGGAAAGAGTACAACACGTATTACTCCCCCTGATTTAGACATCCCTATAAGTCCTTTAATCGGCGCATGCCGATCTGATACACCAGCTTCTTGAGCGTGGAAGTTGGGAGCGACTTTGTGAACAAGTCGGCTGAGTTGTCGCTTGAACGGACTTGAAGCACTTGTATTTCTCCAGCCTTCTGGAGATCGTGAGTGAAAAAGAATTTAGGCAAAATGTGCTTCGTCCGATCTCCCTTGATGTATCCATCCTTCAGTTGAGCTATGCACGCAGCATTGTCCTCATGAAGTACGGTCGGTTCGTCCTTTCCATCTCTCATCCCACAATCTCGTCTTATGTGCTGAGTCATCGATCTCAACCAAACACATTCACGGCTGGCTTCATGAATCGCCAAAATCTCTGCGTGATTTGATGATGTGGCCGTGAGCGTCTGCTTCATGGATCGCCATGAAATTGCGGTTCCTCCGTGAGTGAACACATACCCTGTCTGAGATCGTCCATTGTGTGGATCCGATAGATAACCTACATCAGCAAAACCAACTAAACCTTTGTCGTTATGGTTAGTGTAAAATAGACCCATGTCCTTCGTTCCTTGTAGGTAACGAAGTATATGTTTAATCCCGTTCCAGTGCCTCTGGGTCGGACAAGAACTAAATCTTGATAGGAGGTTCACGGCAAAACAAATGTCTGGTCTAGTATGACTAGCCAAATATAATAACGCTCCTATGGCACTGAGATATGGCATTTCGGGACCAAGGACTTCTTCATCCTTTCTTTTCGGACCGAATGGATCACTGTCCAATCCAAGGCTTCTCACAACCATTGGGCTACTCAATGGGTGGGCCTGGTCCATATTAAATCTCTTGAGTACCTTTTCTGTATATGCCATTTGATGCACAAGGATTCCATTATTTACGTACTCAAGCTGTATTCCCAAACAGAACTTAGTTTTTCCTAAGTTTTTCATTTCAAATTCGGCCTTTAAATATTCAACTGTTTGGGCGATCTCTCCAGAGGTTCCAAGGATGTTCAAATCATCCACGTATACTGCTATAATCACAAATCCTTTGTTTGTAAACTTCTTTATAAAGATACACGGACTGATGGGATCATTTTTATATCCGGATTTAATCAGGTACTCGCTTAAACGATTGTACCACATGCACCCACTCTGTTTCAGTCTGTATAAGGATTTGGTTAGCCTAATGCAGTGTTCTTCTCGAGAACTTTTCTTATCTTTGAGCTCAATACCCTCTGGTAATCGCATATAAATCTCATTCTCCAGTGGACCATATAAATAGGCGGTTACTACATCCATTAACCGTAAATCCAATTTTTCTTTTATGGCCAGACTTATCAGGAATCGGAATGTCGTTGCATCCACCACAGGGGAGTATGTCTCCTCATAATCGATTCCTGGTCTCTGTGAGAATCCTTGTGCCACAAGCCGTGCTTTGTGTCGAACAATCTCTCCTTGTTCGTTTCTCTTCCTCACAAAGACCCATTTATGTCCAACTGGGATTATATCTCGAGGTGTCCGAATTATGGGACCAAAAACCTCTCTCTTCTTTAAAGAGTTTAACTCCACGTTTATGGCTTCTTTCCATTTAGCCCAATCAGATCGTTGAGTGCACTCTCTTATTGACGTGGGTTCTAGATCCTCATTCATAATCTCAAGTGCTACGTTGCATGCAATATATCATCGACGTCGACGTCTTTTCTGTTCCATTGGATTCCGGACATAACAAAATTTATTGAGATCTCATTGTTATCGGGAACTTCAGGACCATGAGGCTCGGCGTCCCGAGCTTCATTTTGCGGCTCCTTAGGCTCATTTGTGTCCGGTCCATCTATTATCTCCTCGGTCTGAATTTCAGCACCTTTCTTTAATTTCCGAGGAGCCTTATCTTTGGAACCAATAGGTCTACCACGCTTTGCTCGTGGGTTAGACTCTGTAGCAACTTGCGGTCCATCATGGACATCAATTCGTATTGGTGCATTCACGGCTGGTATATACGATTTAGTTACTCTCTGCGGGTCAGCAAAGGAATCTGGCAATTGTATAGCTAGCTTTTGCATGTGAATAATATTTTGGACTTCCAAGTCACTTTCTTGGGTCCGAGGATCTTGCCAATTTAAGGATGTATGATTCCATGAGAGTTCTTTTACCAGCCGGTTCTCACTACCTACTGTTGGAAAAACGGACTCATCGAAATGACAATCCGCGTACCTGGCCTTAAACAAATCACCGGTAGTTGGCTCTATGTACTTTATGATCGTGGGTGAATCATATCCAACATTTATTCCCATCCTCCTCTGAGGTCCCATCTTAGTCCTCTGTGGTGGAGCAATCGGTACATAAACTGAACAACCAAAATTTTAAGATGGGATATGTCTGGCTCTTGACCCGTAATTAATTGGGAGGGGGAATATACATGGTCACTTGATGGCCTGATACGGATTAATTCTGCGGCATGTAAGACTGCGTGTCCCCAGGCTGATACTGGAAGCTTTGACCTCATGAGTAATGGTCTAGCGATCAGCTGTATGCGTTTGATGAGAGATTCGGCCAAGCCGTTTTGTGTATGTACATGTGCCACAGAGTGTTCCACACTTACCCCCATGGACATACAGTAATCATCAAAAGCTCTGGAGGTAAACTCACCCGCATTGTCCATACGGATGGTTTTTAAAGGAAAGTCTGGAAAGTGTGCCCGTAGGCGAATTATCTGCGCAAGGAGTCTTGCAAATGCCAAGTTCCGTGTTGACAATAAGCATACATGTGACCATCGTGTAGATGCGTCAATGAGGACCATGAAATATCGGAACGTCCCACAAGGTGGGTGTATTGGTCCGCATATGTCTCCTTGAATTCTTTCCAGGAAATTTATCGTTTCCTTAGTCACTTTTACTGGTGACGGTCTTACAATCAATTTACCTTGTGAACATGAGGCACAAGTTTGAATTTTCGGGATCACTCTCCTTTCTTTCAAGGTGTGTCCTCTCGTGTTTAATATCAATTTCCGCATCATTCCTGACCCGGGATGTCCCAGCCGGTCATGCCATAAAGTGAACATATCCGTAAAAGCTTTGTTTACGGTGGCATTGGCTTCTATCATACTGATTTTTATACAGTATAAGCCCGTAGCTATAGCAGGTATAGTCTCAAAGACTTTCTTTTGGCCTTGGGCGATTTTAACTATCTGGAGAAATTCTTTGTTTCCTCCGCCCATTGTTTCCACATGAAAACCATTCAGACGAATGTCTTTAAGACTCAATAAGTTTTGATTTGAGCTTGGTGAAAACAATGCATCAGGGATTTTCTAGATGCGTGCCTTTAGGCATTAAAACGTTGGCCTGGCCGTAGCCTTCTATAAGGCCGGCCGGTCCTGCTATAGTACTTATGCTTGCCCACAAGAATTTATGTCTTAAAACCATAAAAATTATTCATTCAAATCAAAGAAACAAATCCAAAGACATAAAATCCAAACACAAATAAAAGCAACATGAAATGGAAAAACTTAAAATCTCGGATTCACTTCAAACAGTCGGAAGTCTCATAATTCATGTTATCGTTCCGATCTGTGTCCATAAGATCATCTTTTTCATGATCTAAGTCACCCTCATTGTCATGTTCATGCTGGATCATGTGGGCCTCAGGATTCTTCCCTTTAAGGCTCTCTTGATAGCATTCTACAAGATGCTTGGGAGTCCTGCAAGTCTTGGCCCAATGATTACTCATCCCACAACGATGGCAAACAGATTTGGTCAGGTCGGACTGATGTCCAGATTGATATCCGCGGCCATTTCCACGGCCACGGCCACGGCCGCGGTTTGAGTCCTCTTGGAATCCGCGGTCGTTACGGCCTTTGCCTCGACCATAAGGGTGGTAATTATTGCGACCACGCCCTTTTCCTTTTCCACCACGTCCACGGCCGTAATGCCTTTGATCTCTATGGACGTAGTTTGCCTCGTTTTCTTTCTTTTTCTCAGCGGCCAAATTGGCTTCAGGGAGTGGGGCTGTTCCAGCTGGTCTCATTTTGCTGTTGACCAGAACAAGCTTGTTGTTCTGTTCCACGAGCAGCAAACAAGCGATCAGGTCCGAGTAAGTCGCGAAACCTCTTTCGCGGTACTGTTCTTGTAACAATACATTACTCGAATGGAAGGTGGAGAAGGTCTTTTCCAACATATCCTTCTCCGTTACGGTTTCACCACATAGTTTCAACTTGGAAACTATCTTGAACAAAGATGAGTTGTACTCATCTACGGACTTAAAGTCCATGAACCGTAAGTTCAGCCAGTCAAACTTGGCTTTAGGTAACACGACCATCCTTTGATGGTCATACCTCTTTTTCAATTCCTTCCATAGCTCTAACGGATTTTCAATCGTTAGGTACTGATCCTTGAGACTTTCAGTGATGGCGTATGATTTGAATCGCCTTGTATCTATTTCTCACGGACTCATTGTTTCCGTCGTTGATACATTCACCAATTTCTTTTGAGTTGAGCATGATCTTTGTGTCAAGCGCCCATTTGAGGTAATTATCTCCAGAGAGATTGGGGGACGCATAGTCTAAGTTTGCAACTTTAGACATCTTGATCACCTTAGGATGTTGAATGGACAGGAACCGGAAGCTAAAGACCTCGGAAAACACAAGCTGAAATCGGATCTCCTTGGTTTATTTGGTGGATCGTCGTGCACTGTATGCGTGCGTGAGAGCGCGTCCGATGTCGGATTGACAAGCGGTTTTCACCGGTAGATTCGTCTCGTCGGGGGCTTCGATTTGATATCTAGATCGCCTTCTAGTTCCTCACGGTGTGAAAGATATGACTCTTTAAAGTTTCGGCGGCTGCCCAGGGTCTCTAGGGCTATCGTGCTGATAACGTGTTGTGAACTGAATGTTCTGTGTGTATTATTATGAGGACCAAGAGTCTCTTTATATAGTGGTTACACCAGGTAGAGAAAAAGTAATTATCCTTTTACTACTCATAACAAAAAGGAAATATTCTATAAACCTATTCCTTATCTATAAAGGAAAACATCTAATTATTCTAAGGACCGGTTATGTTAATAACCTCTATATGGATCGGTCTATATTGAGTCCATAAACAAAACGGTTCATAACACAAAGCATATTTTCTTCAATATTGTTGTTGTTGCGCCTTGCGCCTTAACAAATTTGAAGGCCTGATGGGCTTTATTATGGGTCTATTCGTAATTTCGAACTCTTGCCTAATTTGTGTCATACACATGAATAAAAGAAAAAAGAAATAGGTGGTGAAGGTGTAACAAATGTTGTAGAGTCGGCTCGTATAAGTTTTGTTGTTCGCATTATAATAATCTGAGTCGACTAGGTGTAAATTGATCATCCAAATTTGACGAAAACCATGTGTGTTGGCTATTAGAAATAAGTAACACAATAATAAATCAATTCCGGGTAGCCATTAAAGATACGCATGTGCTTATTTGTTGTATTATACAAAAAAGAAAATAATGGAAAGACAGGCAAACCAAAGACTAAAAACGTGTGACAGTCGATTGACTGGACCCAGCTGCTCTAATTTCTATTTTATAATTTTTTTAAGCAGCAATTAGTGGAAATTGATTATCAAAAAGGAAAAAAAAAAGGTTTAGGTAAAGAAATGTGGTTAGTACATGAGACAAAAAGACAAATGAATGTGCGACCGAGAAAGAAGAAGCCCATGGATTGGGTTAGTATCGTGTGCAACTAGAAGCTGACGCGTACCGGACCCGGTTCAAGTCAAAGTGGCCCGGGCAAGGCGACGAAGTTTCGTGAGCTGGCGAGAGGGAAAAAGAGAGAGTTCGAACCATCATCCTTCAGATCTCCTCTTCCTCTCTCTCTTTCTCGTTTTGAAATTTCAGCAAGAAATCGCACAAGTCCTATGAGACGGCCGCGTTTCGGTCATCCATCCTTGTATTATAGCTCTCTCTCTCTTTATTAGCGATTCTTCCTCAATCGGAGACTGATTCTGATCGGAGCAATCGGAGATAAGGAAAAAGTGTTTGTGAGGGAGATTTGACAAGAACTCTCTTCCGATTCGATTCGATAGAGAAATAGAATTTAGGGTTGTTATTATTATTTTGACTCGAAATGGAGTCGGACAATGGGAAGGGGTTGATGCTAGCTGTGGCGTCTAGTGTATTCATTGGCTCCAGCTTCATCTTGAAGAAGAAAGGCCTCAAGCGAGCTGGTGCTAATGGAACCCGTGCAGGTACCCCTCCCTCATCTTCTTCTTCATTTGCGAATCCAATCTCACTTGATGATGATGATGATGATTGATGATGCAGGTTATGGAGGTTATACTTACTTATTGGAGCCTCTTTGGTGGGCGGGCATGGTCACTAGTCAGTTTCTCATCTTTTTATTTACTTCTCTTTCTCTATGTAGTCTCTAATTCTAAACAAGTTTCTGTAATAAAAACCTCAAATTGTTTAGTGATCGTTGGAGAAGCTGCAAACTTTGTGGCCTACATTTATGCACCTGCTGTACTCGTCACTCCTCTTGGTGCCTTAAGCATAATCATCAGGTTTGCATATGTCATGTCACATTCCTCACTTCCCTGACTTATGTATGATTTTCTCTCACTAACCAACCTCTCCTTTCTCGCTTTTTCCTAGTGCGGTTTTGGCACATTTCTTGTTAAAAGAGAAGCTTAAGAAAATGGGGGTTCTTGGATGCGTCTCTTGCATCGTCGGCTCCGTTGTTATTGTCATCCACGCACCTAAGGAGCAGACTCCTAGTTCCGTCCACGAAATTTGGAATCTCGCTACTCAGCCAGGTTCCTCTCTCTTTCCCTCTCACATTATATGCTCTTCTTTCTTTATCTGACAAATTACAATTTCTCCTTTCTTGTCTACGAAACAGCTTTTCTAGTTTACGTGGCCATCACCATGTCCATTGTCCTTGCTTTAATTCTTCACTTTGAACCTCTCTGCGGCCAAACAAACATTCTGGTTTATATCGGAATCTGTTCTTTAATGGGTGCTCTCACTGTAAGTTGCTTCACCTGACCTCTATTTCTTTCTTTCTTTCTTGTGCACTAATACCTCCAGTGATTTCTTGCTTTTTTTTTTTGTGTCTCTAAAGTTTTGCCATGTTTTAAACAGGTTATGAGCATAAAGGCTATTGGAATTGCCATTAAGTTAACAATGGAAGGAGTCAGCCAGATCGGGTATCCACAGACATGGCTTTTTGTCATGGTTGCAGCAACCTGCGTCGTTACACAATTGATTTATCTGAACAAGGTAAGCTCCCGTTACCAGAATTCTTTCGCTATCCCTATATATTATGACGCCAATAGGATAGGTTGCGAGTTAGAGTACAAGAGGTATATTGTTAATGCCCGTGAACAAACAATTTAGCAGTAGATCATCAACTTGACCTAGGGACTAAATCGCTTGATTTTTCGGGTCAAAAGATCTATGCCTTAATAGTTCACCTGGCTTCTGCTGCATCTACATTGAAGCTCCCCATTTTTTTGGCAAAACCATGAAGTGAAGAATAGCACTTGGCATTGTTACAATGTACTTTTGCTTTACATCCTCTTGTTGACAGACATATATATATAGGTGCCAAATTGTTCAAACGTTTTCACTATGAATGATTTGATACCATTGTGAATGCTTTGGCAGGCGTTGGACACATTCAATGCAGCAATTGTTTCTCCAGTGTACTATGTAATGTTCACAACCCTCACAATTGTTGCTAGTGCCATTATGTTCAAGGTAGGTTTAAACTGCATAGGGTCTCCACCAGCAACTCTGTTTCAAAAATTTGTATTGTAAACATGGCGTCCAAATGCTTCTGACAGGACTGGTCTGGGCAAGACGCAGCTAGCGTAGCCTCGGAGATATGTGGATTCATCACTGTGCTCACAGGCACAATGATACTTCATGGCACCAAGGAAGAGGAACAACAAGCTTCTTCAGGTAAGGGAAAGAAAAAGCCTCTTGATTATAGAACATGGTCGATTGGTACGCTCATCATATATCTGTTTCTTCTGGTGGCATCAAAGGCAATGCAGATCTGATATTTGGCTCTTCAGAATCAGTAAGATGGTACGAGTCAAGAAAGAGCACGAATGAAGAACACCTGATAAGCCTGTACAGCCCTGAATACTAGGAAGAAGGTGCCCAAATTGCTAGACACCCAATATAGATATGAAAGGTGCCAAGAAACAAGCCTCGAGGAATGATGATGTGTGGTGGCTTGTTAGTTTTGTATTGTTTTTGTGGTCTCTCGCGCTCTCTCTGTACAGACAAAAGTTTGTCTAATTGAAACTCCGCACATTCTTTAGTTTTGAGATCTGTATCTCTTCTTAGCACACACACAGTACAGGTTCATCTTCTCATTCGTATATGGACTTTTGTCCCAATATTATGTATCTTCATTTTTCTAGGATAAAATATTTCCTTAACTGTACTCAAACTGAAACATACGTTGAAGTTTGATCAATCTGATCTCATTTTCCTTTGTTCTTCTTTAATTATAGCTGATCCTTAATTACTCGAATTGAAAAAAAGAAAAAAGATAAGCCCATAAAACGGGTCGGCCGGATGAATAAAATCGGGTGAGAAGGAAACCTAAATCAGGAAAAGCATAATGGAGATCATGATATCCGAAGCGGCGCGAAGAGCCTCCGACGGCCAGTTTGCTGGAATGAAGGCATCTAGAGAGCGAGTGAAGAAGAATGGCGGGGTAATTCTTTCAAATTGCGTTTGATCGAATTGAAATAGGGAATTTGCTAATGGAAAGGGGGTTTTAATGTCATCAGGTGTTCGATCTCAAGGGTTATGCGTGCGGACTATCGAGAAGAATCTGTGCCAAAGGGTCTCCTTGTCCCTTGAAAGTCTTACTCTATGCTCGTATGGGCATTCATCGTTACAATTTTCTCAAGGTCACAAAAAACGAATTGTTTATATATCCACAAATATACTATGATGATGAGATGCTACATTGATGAATTTCTCTCTTTTGTTTGCTATCTTCAGGGTAGAAAGTTTGAGGTCATTCGCGTCAAGAAATACGTATATTCAACGACTACTCCTGCTGCGCGTTACTATATAACACTGGATGCCAAGGAACCATCTGCTTCACCTCAAACTACTACGTTTCAGACTAAAGTATCGGAATCAAGTGTTGGCCAATTTCTTCTGAGTTGCACTATTGCTAGAGTTCGAGGTTTGTTTTATTTTATATATACAAAAAACTATGAAAGAAATCATCTCCTATACTAACTTGTTTTGTGTAATTAGGGGAAACAAGCAATGACAGAGAAACGAAGGCTAGTAGAGATTACTTGATCATGTACTTACCTGAGTGGCCGCAAGAGAATCCTTTTGAGAAATATTCCCCGGTAAGATGAATCATCATATGATATTATGATAGATGAACAAATTACTACTAGTGATGGATTGATATATGTTGTGCAATATGGTCAGGTGAAGGAACCAGAGCTGGAAGACAAAGACAAGGACTGGATTCGTCTCTATATGCAACTTGCTGTTGCCATAAGTGATCTGGATTGGTACTGGAGAAAGCCTAACCCTAAGGATTTTGATGATCTGGAGTTTGTGGAGGTGGCAACAGCTGAGGGACTCGATGCCAGGAGTGCAACCTTGTACATAAGGTACAAGGACTTGTACAAGGCTCAGCTTGGCCAAAAGGATGATGTCCATCGCGTAGCTCTAGTTAGGAGAAGGTTTGAAGAGGATACGGGATTCTTCAGTCTAGAGGGTCAGATTCTGAGTTTAGAACAAGTTATACCAAGAAAGCCTAAGATCGTTGCTAATGAAGAGGATACCATTATCAAGGATCAAATCAGTGAAGCAGCAAACCCGACCGGACTTCCAAAACAAATCTCTTCACCTCTAGCTACCGGTGAAGCAACAAATCAGCAGGCTATCAACTCCGGAGATGAAGGTTCTGCAGGAGAATTGATGGTGTAACCGTGGCTTTTGCTTGGCTATATAATTGACTATTTGCTAATGCTGGACTAAATAAATGTGGCTTTTGTGTGTGTTTTTTTCTAAATGTTTCTTGTGGTTTGTATAATTTTGACATATAACTTATGTGTGTGCCTAAATTTTGGAAGAATGGAGTCATTCTTCTACTTGCTAAAGCAAGTTTTTTCCTTTTCATCTCCTTGATAATATAATATTACTATATTTTTTTTTGTATGAATTTTAAATTTATTCAAACCAACAAAAAACATTGTTACAGAAACTGCATCAGTAGTTTATCATTTGGAGATCATAGAGAAACTATCGAAAAGCCTGGAAACGTGATTATGCAAATGCGAACCAGCGTTCCATAGCATCCTTGTGTCTTTCTTTGCCCGAGAGTCGGAGTGATAGAATTCTATTCTTCACTTGTCTATCAATGTTGTTGGCCATATATACAGTAGGCAGAGGGACTGATCCATGACGTCTGCGATTTCTTTCACTCCAAAGATGGTAGACTGCTGTCTGTAGCACGTATCGGAAAAGAAACCTATTTGTTTTATCCAGAATTGATGTCTGTGCTAGCTCCACAATCCGGGACCAGACCTGTGTATATTCGTTTCCAAGCAAGCGATGAGTGAGCTTATGCCACACATCTCCAGAATAAGCACAAACGAAGTAGAGGTGATCCCTGGTCTCCGTAACTACGTTGCAGAAAAGACATGCACCATTAGCGTTGGGGTTCCATAACCTGAGACAGTCCCCAGTATCAAGTCGATTTCGCTGGGCTAGCCATGTGATGAAAGAGTATTTTGGTGTTGCATTTGCAAACCATATACCCGCATACCAATTGACATGTTGACGAGTTCCGCGAATAGCATTCCAAGTGTCCTTTGTACTGAAAATTTCTTTGAAATCACTCTCTCCTCTACGCCATAGTTTACGATCTTCCTCGTCAGATAATCCCAATTCCCTGATTCTGTTTATTTCAGTTTCAACAATATTCAGAGCTTCCCTTCTGTGCTGCAGACCTCTATGCCTGATTGCCTCAGAGACAGTATCGTCTAAGGGAATGCCCAAATCTGTAGCACCTCTAAGATCAGTTATGTCCAAAATCCTGCCCAGAGGAGACCATGTGTCATACCAGAAGGAGGTGGCTGTACCACTTCCTATTTCCACCTTTGTGAAAGGGAAAGCCAACTCTCTATACTTCAGAATTTTCTTCCACATCCAAGAACCCGAAGTACCAGAATCAGATACAGACCAAAGCGAATGTTTTCTGATCAAGAAGCGATTAATCCATCTCACCCAGAGTGATGTTTTGGAACTGAAAATTCGCCAGATTAGTTTTAGGCATGATACCTTGTTTACCTCTTTGAGCGATCTCAACCCAAGACCTCCTTCAGCTTTTGGTTTACAAACCTCAGTCCATGCCACCTTTGCTTTATGTGGGTTTAGCTCAGGTCCAGACCAAAGAAACGCTGCACATAGTCGGTCGATCTCAGCAATGCACAATTTCGGAAGACGGAAAGCAGACAACCAGAAATTTGTTAAACTGTGAATCACAGAGGCTATGAGCTGTAGACGACCCGCGAAGGAGAGGTTCCTTACAGTCCAAGAACTGATTCTAGCTTTGATCTTGTCTATCAGGGGTGAGTAATCCGATGTACGCATTTGCTTTGTCATCAAAGGTAGACCAAGGTAACGCACAGGTAAGGAGTTAGATTCAAAAGGAAAGTCTGTGAGAATAGAGACTCTCTCAGCGTCATTTACTCCAGCCATATACAACGTGGATTTCTCCAAGCTTATAGTTAGGCCCGATAAGATCCCAAATTCCTGAAAAACCTTTAGAATACCTGCTACTGAATTCTTTTTCCCATCTGAAAAAACAAGCATGTCGTCAGCGAAGCATAAATGTGTGAGATTTATGTCCTTACAATATGGATGATAACCGAAGTCTCTTTACATTCACGGAGTAACGAAGTATTGTCGATTCTACGTACCTATGGGAGAGCTTCTGGACAATGTATTAATTTTGATAAATCTTCCTTGCTCTTTGGCAAGCGTATACCAGAGCCGAGAAAGATCGAGATTAAAGAGGTCCTTGGGATTGAGAATGAAGGTGGTATGGGAACCTACTTGGGGATTCCTGAAGATATTAGCGGCTCTAAATGCAAACTCTTTGCATTCATTAGAGATCGGCTACAAAACAGAGTCAACGGATGGGCGTCTAAATGGCTTTCGAAAGGTGGTAAAGAAATCTTAATCAAATCTGTTTTATTGGCACTGCCGACTTATGTGATGTCTAGTTTTCTCCTTCCTTTGGATATCTGTGATAAGCTGTCAAGTGTCATCGCTAAATTCTGGTGGCGCTCCGATCAAAGGCGTAACGGTATTCATTGGTCGACATGGGATAACCTTTGTTCTCCCAGAAGTGAAGGAGGATTAGGCTTTCGCATGATCCATGAGTTCAATTTAGCTTTATTAGCTAAGCAGTTCTGGAGATTACTCCGCTTTCCGGACTCCCTTTTAGCACGAGTAATGAGGGGAAAATATTATAAATATAGTTCGCCTTTGCGACAAACATCTTCAGATAATCCCTCCTATGGCTGGACAAGTATACTGGCAGCAAAAACACTGATACAAATTGGTATATCACATAAGATCCATTCTGGTCTTAATACTCGAGTTTGGGAAGATCCATGGATCCCAACCAATCCGGCGAGACCGGCTAGGGCATGTGCGCCAGTTGTCCACCCGTCTACGATCGTGAGAGACTTTATCTCAAAGGAAACACTAACTTGGGATACTGAAGCACTGAACTATTATGTTATGCAGGAAGATATACCTCTTATCCGTAGCTTGGCCATCAGTCAAACCTTTCACATGGACAGGTTTGCATGGAATTTTACTAAATCCGGCAACTATACGGTAAAATCTGGCTATTGGGTTGCAAGGAATATCCTAAACCAAGATTTGGACCGCCCTTTGACGGAACCTAGCGTGAGAACCTTGAAAGATCAAGTTTGGCGAATTTCTGCACCTCACAAGATGCGCCATCTTATTTGGCAGATTTTGTCCGGCCATATTGCTGTGACACGAAACATAGCACATCGCGGTATTAGATGTAACGATCTCTGTTCTCGTTGTGGTGAACCAAACGAATCGGTCAACCACGCTATTTTTGAATGTCCTCAAGCTCTCCAGACATGGAACTTAGCGTCTACTCCGACACCTAGTGGAATCTTCCCTTCTCCGGCGACTTTTACCAATATTGATTTCTTGCTATCGAGACAATCCGAATATCTCAACTCGGAGGTAACCGAAGATCCCTTCCCTTGGATCATATGGTTTATTTGGAAAGCTAGGAATGATAAACTTTTCAGAGGGATTATGCGCACTCCTGAGGATATAATCCGACATGCGTTAAGCGAGTGTCACGCTTGGTTCCAAGCTAATCGCAGCACAGAGCCTGATTCATCGGCACAACAATCCTTTCATCGACCGGATATTCCTATTCGTGAGATTTGTCTTGTTGATGGTTCATGGCATGGGGAACGAACTTTC
>VHIU01000414.1:0-27491 GCA_010577795.1 Isatis tinctoria | reverse complement strand
ATCTTGTGAACATAAGTTGGAGTGATTCCAATCTTATATCATTTGGTATCAGAGCTAAAAGCTCCTACCCCCAGGTTGTGTTCATCCAACCTTTATCTTTTTTTTCAATTTTGTTTTGCATTTTTTTTCATTAAAACAAAAATCATTAAAAAAAAAAATAAAAAAAACATCCTTTGTGTTTATTTGTTATTTCTTATTTATTTAAAAAAAAAATCATAAAATTTGTTTCTTGCTTTTGTTTAATTCGTTTTTTTTTCATAAACCTATATAAAAAAAGAAAAAAAAAAAAAAAAAAATTGTTCCTTTAGTTTTATTTGCTATTTGATTCATATTTGATTCATTTTAAAAAAAAAAAAAAAAAAAAAAAAAGAAGTTGATCTTGTTTGCTTTGTTTCAGGTTATTGATTGCACCATTCCAAGGGAGGATCAATCTTTTCCATTGCACCATCCAGTCCATCCATCGCTTAATCTCTTCCAAATCCTTTCCTTGCAATTTACTTATTGTCATTTCTACTAACCATCTCGTTTGTGTGCATTCACCGTTAGTTTCATAAGTCAAAAAAAAAAAAAGTTGATCTTGTTTGCTTTGTTTCAGGTTATTGATTGCACCATTCCAAGGGAGGATCAATCTTTTCCATTGCACCATCCAGTCCATCCATCGCTTAATCTCTTCCAAATCCTTTCCTTGCAATTTACTTATTGTCATTTCTACTAACCATCTCGTTTGTGTGCATTCACCGTTAGTTTCATAAGTCAAAAAAAAAAAAGTGCTTGATTACATCCTTTATTTTCATTTGGTGTTGTCTATATTTGTTTGCATTGGTTGACTTATTGCTGTAGAATCGTGCATTTATTTGACTGTCATTTGCATTCATTTGAATATTAACTTGAATATTAACTTGTTTGCATTCCTTATCTATTCTCGTTTGCATTTTAAACTAGTCTCCATATTTTGATTATTGCATACAATCGTAAAGATTCCTCGGCCACTTCTTAGCTCATCAAAAGCATAAAAAAAAAAAAAATGGAAACATATTGCATTAGTTCGTACATTCACCACATTTAGGAGTCATTGCATTCGTTAGTGGGTGTTATCAGTTTGCATTCATTTGTGATTACATTATTACTTTAATCTGCATCCCATAAATCAATCTTTTCCATTTCAAAGTCAAAAAAAAAAAAGGAGTAGCATCAATATTCCTTGTTTCCATTGCTAGAAAGCGTGTATAATTACTTTACATTTATATGTGAATTATTTTCTGTTTTTGCATCCACTCTTAGTTTGCTTATTAACATTCTCGGCAGTTCATTCATTTAATTCGGTCCATTTGCATTTTCATAGCATCGTTCTTTTCCTTACAATATCTTATTAATTGAATTGATAAATCTTCTTCCTTACTGGTGCAAGGTACGAGACTCTCAGAGAAGTAACAATGGAGTCTTGTGAAGAAGATGATCCATCTGAAGAAAACTGGGAGCAGGAGGATGATTATCAAGATGATATTTGTTCTGAAGACTACTCCAACACTGACTATGAAGAGGATCCAGATGATGGAGATCTTGAACCAGAACCGCCAGATTGCCATAGAAGCTGCTCAAATGCAAAATGGTATGAAGAAGTAGAGGAAGAAGAATCATGGACTGAAGATGACAGCTTCCAAGGAAGATATGAGGAAGATCGGAGGATGATTCTTATGAAGAAAACAACTCCCCCAAGAGAGCAGAGACGTTCCACGGCTATGGAGTTGTCCCATACAGAGCGCAAGCTTACTCACCTCCAACCAGTCCAAAGAAGCAAGTAAAGAAGAGAAGTGGTTCCCTAGTCTTTTCAGGGACTAGTAAAGATCCTGAAACCTACTTGCAGTGGGAAATCAATATGGAGAAATGGCTACAGTCCAACAACATCCCAAAGGAGAAGAAGTTATCCCAAGCTGTCTCAGCCTTCACGCAAAAGGCTTATGACTGGTGGCTAAAAGAAAGCACCACAACAATCTACAAGAAGCGTGTGTTAGATTGGAAAGATCTTAAGTCAAGGATGTATAAGGAATTTGTGAAAAAGCTTCAAACAAAGCCAAGGAGAGTGAAGTTTTCATCAAAACCGCAAGCTGCTTACAACTCAACATCAAAGAAAGCAGAGACCAAGAAGACTTCTCCAACAATGGAAAATCAACATGATCCTTTTAACACATCCCAGATTCGTCCAGATTCAATAAAATGGTGGCAACAATTCAAGAAAGAATATAAGATAAAAGATCCAGCTGAGCCTAAGAGAGGAGTTGCATCCAAAGAACCTACATCTAGTTCTTCCACGTTGCCAAAGTCACCAACTCAAGGTAAGTCTTCTAACCTTGTAGATTATAAAGGACCAACATGTTATAGATGTCATAAGAGAGGACACTTTGCTGCAAAATGTCCATCTAGAAAAGAGCTGAAAGAAACTTCACTAGAAGAAAAAGAGTTAGCTAAAACAAGTGATAGTTTGTTAATTCCCAATTCTAGATTCATGCCCTTGTCTTTGCCAAAGAGTTTTGATCCAGGAATTAGACAAGAAGAAGGACATACAAGCAGAGGAGAAAAATTGCAAGAAATGCAGTCAATCCACGTGACCTACCTAAAGGAGACTGAGAAAGAAAAAGATGAGCAATCTGAAGCATTGTCACCCCACACAAGCAAAGATAAAATCATCATTCAACTTGTAGATGCAATCACTGTGAGTTTAAGTATTACAAGAACTATTTCTATAGTTTTAGACTCAGATATGATGCACTTGCTCTTGCCTTTAAGCTTTGTTTCAGGTCCAAGCCATACCAAAAGAAACCAGGCACCAGAAACCTTGGAAAAGCGAGCTGAACAGAACTCAAGAGTTGAAATTAGTGAGATCAAAGGGTGTCACATGGAGAAGACACTAGGCCACGCCTTAATTCACTCCAATGAGCTGAGTATCAAGAACACCAAATGTGTTCTTCAGGTAAGTCATTCTATCCCAAGATTTGATTTATTAATGAACTTACTAGAGCTAAAAGAAGGCAAGGATTCTACAGAAATTACTTCTTATTCTAAACTGCAACTTGAAAAAGACTATGTCACACCTAGGATAAAAAGAATAGCCGGTCTATACTCTTGTAGAGAACCCATAATGCACTTGTTTCTTGTCCAGAGTGTTGAGATCAATGCAGGTATTAAGGAGATGAGACGCAGAGAAGTTCCACCAGACAAGCCCTTGTTGCTAGGAAGATCAACACCAAAGAAGATTGGCACAAAGACCATCAAAGATGTGAAAGATAAAACGAATTATCAACTCCAGAGGAGCAACAACGCCCCATACCAGAACAGAGGAGTGATACTATCATACATACTCAAAGGAGAACCCCCAGATGTTCCAGCCATCACCAAACATCAATCTTATCAAGGTAAGACTCTAAACTCTCAAAGGAGAATGAAAGCTAACTTGCTTTCACTTGGTGCAGGGGATCTAGTTTCGAGGTCGAAACTTCTTCAAGAGGGAGAGTATGATGAGGACATCAAGTCATCATCAGCTCAAGAGCACGTAAACATGAGACTTGGAGATGGAAGCATGAAGCTGAGGAGAGCTAAGGAGACATGTGAGCAGAGTTCATCTCAAATGGAGGCCAATCCGAATCCTGTCAGCCCAACCATCACTTGTAGAACACACTCAACTCATCTAGAGTTCACCTCGAAGAAGAATCAGTTGAAAAGGAGTTCATATGAAGAAGATATTGAAGATACAACTTGGAAGATCTTCAATGAACCCGCTGGAGACATGCGCCCACTCATAAAATCATTCCGGTCAAACGACGACGAATCAAGCAACAAGAGAAGATGTTTTGGAAACTTAACTCACCAGAGAACCGAGGAAAATTGGATTCATCCCAAAATTCGCTATGGTTTAGAAGTTATTCAATTCTCAAACCGGGAGAACTCCAAGTTACCGGATTTGGACCATCGAGCACTAATTGGAGGATTGCAGCTAAACCAGGAGGAATTAAGCTGTGAGCCGACCTGTTATGGAAACTGCATTCATCAGGGAATATGGAATATCTTGAATCAGACCGAAATTCAGTACGGTTTGAAAGTTATTAAATTTCTAATCCAGAGGATTCTCCACTTGCCTTATTTGGAAGCTCATGGATTCAATCCTTTACAAAACCGAGTTTGGCGACCAGGAGAGTTTATTGAGCAGATAAAAGAGTCTACATTCATCTTACAATGGACCAGAACTCAGAGGATCAAGCGGATCCTCACCTTTGAATACTTTCCATTTTCGGTTGCATTCACACTTGGAGCCATAAGTGTCCAACGGCTATCTCTGCTCAACAGCTACGACTTGGACTTAATTCAGGGCATTCAGAATGTGCCAGAGAAGCTCACCTATCCCCTTAAACCGTCCAGATACAAAGGAGACCTCACTTGCCCCATTTGGACTGATTTGCTCATTATTTCCCAACAGCTAGTTTTTCATTCAATTTGCTGATTCTCTTGTTTCTTTTAGACCTTAGAACGTGTACTAGAGCAATATATAAGCTCACTTAGATCATTTGTAAAAATTACCTTTCAATCAACCAAGAAATATAAAGTTTGTTCTTCTTTTATTCAAAGAGTGTCTTTGTTTAAAAACTTGTCTTTGGATTCATTTGAGTGATTCATTTGATTCTACAGATTATAGGATTAGAATTGTTTGTGTGATTCAAGCAGGTCTAGTTCTCCAAGGATTGAGAGAGTCAATCATCCCAAGGATTGAGAGAGTCAATCACCATCCACCACCTTCCATCTCGATATCAAGCCCACTTCCGCAACAAAGCTTGTAAACTCTTGATTATCTTGTGAACATAAGTTGGAGTGATTCCAATCTTATATCAATCGTGCACAACTCTTCTATCTGATTGCCATGGTCTTCCTAAAAGGATATGGCTAGCTTCCATAGGTAACACATCACACAACACTTCATCTTTGTACTCGCCAATCTCCAAGGGAACCTTAATTTGCTCAGACACCTTCATTTCACCTTCATCATTCAACCAATTAAGCGTGTATGGTACCGGATGAGGTTGAGCTTTGAGATTGAGTTTCTTGACCATGGTTTCACTTGCTACATTGGTGCAGCTTCCTCCATCGATGATCAGACTACACACCTTGCCTTGTACAAGACACCGAGTATGAAACAGATTTTCTCTTTGTGCTTCCTCTTCGGTTTTACTTTGCATGCTCAACGTTCGTCTTGCAACAAGAAGTTCTCCTCTAACCGGTAATAGTTCTGTTTCTTCAGGTGATTCTTCCTTTGTCTCATCCTCAGAAGTTACATCGCCATTGTCCAAGAGTACCATAGTGCGTTTGTTGATGCACTCGTAGGCATAGTGCCCAAGTCCTTGGCACTTGAAACATTTGACATCTCTGCTTCT
Organism: Isatis tinctoria; assembly: GCA_010577795.1. Taxonomy (NCBI): domain Eukaryota; kingdom Viridiplantae; phylum Streptophyta; class Magnoliopsida; order Brassicales; family Brassicaceae; genus Isatis; species Isatis tinctoria. The sequence goes on along the minus strand of VHIU01000414.1, from coordinate 22,074 downwards.
TGTGCTGGCGTCTTTTGGTTTTGCTTTAGCATCTTGAGTAGGGGTAGACTCGGTTTTGATCGCTGGAGCTGCCTTGTTGTCTTTAGAGAACTTGGACTTATCATCCCGTGAGTAACTTGAACGGTATTGGCTAGAAGAGCCAAGAGATGATTTGTAAGATCCTTTCCTCTTTACTTGTTGCTCGTACATCACTGCTTTGTGAAGCATCTCTTCCAATTCCTCATAGTGTTGAGTCTCAAGACGATCCTGAATCTCACGGTTGAGACCGCCTAAGAAACGTGCCATGGTAGCTTCTTTGTGTTCCACAATGTCGGCTCTAAGCATTAGTTTTTCCATCTCTTGAAAGTACTCTTCCACAGTGTGTGTTCCTTGAGATAACCTACTGAGTCTTTGATGAAGGTCTCGGTTATAATGACTAGGAACGAATCTCTTCCTCATGAGATTCTTCATCTCATTCCACGAAGAAACTTCAAATTCTCCATTCCTCCTCCTTGTCGTAACCAATTGATCCCACCAGTTCAAGGCGTAATCATAGAACTCGGTTGCAGCAACTTTGATCTTGTTCTCTTCCGTATAGTGCTTTGCAACAAAGATGAGCTCAATCTTCTTTTCCCACTCTAGGTAGGCGTCCGGATCACACTTGCCGTAGAAGGGTGGTATCTTAAGCTTGATTCCAGCAAAGTTGTCTTTGGTGCGGTCTCTAGACTGCCTAGACCCTTTATGGCTGCTCCTTGACGAATCACTACTGCGATAATACTTGTCAGCTCCGGATCCATCTTCTACATTAATAGGTTCGTCAGACTTTTCTTTGGAATTCCCATCAACATGCTCTTTGCCAGATCTTCTATATCTGTTCCTTCGACGCTCTTCTCGTTCATGTCGTCTGTACTCTACCTCAGCCTGAAACATCTTTCTTAACTCGGCAGATAAGGCTTCAAAGAGTAACTTGTTCGGATGCGCGGAACTTGTTTCTTCACCATCATCGTCAGACATGGTGCCTGAAATAACAAAACAGCAACTCGCAGTAAATAGTCCCTATTAAATCAAACAATACAGCAAGCAAGTACGGAATTGATCGCAACAAAATCAGATTCTCAACACACGACCAGATCGATAACGTGGATTACAAGAATACGAAAAGTCACTTGGTTTTGAATCGCCAAAACTTTAACAAAAATTCGAAATCAAGATTAAACGCAAAGGAAAGTAACAGATCGAAGTCACAAACACAACTAACAACCCTGAAACAATAGATCTAACATCAATCGAATAGATCAAGTCGTGACTAGCAAGGAACCGAAAAGTCACTTTTGAAAACTCGATCAAATGAAGCAAAATCGAATCGTTTGAGATACTTAGCTTGTTGAAGCGTGCTCTGATACCAGATAATACGATTTCCCTTATGATCCTCACTTCAAAGGCTAAGTAAACACAAGTGTTCCGCGAATGGAATAAATCAGACGAATGGTTTTGGTTTTAAAATGGAAACGATCAATAATTCGTAGGGTAGTGAATGAAGTTGGATGGTTTATGGAAGAGATGAACTCGGTTGGGATAGAATGGGATAAGATGGATCGACGATAGATAATGAAACTTATACAAGTGATGGAAGACTTGCACAAGAACTTGTAAGACTCGATGATACAACACACAACGAATCCAACAAGGGTTTCACTCAGATACAACACACCGAATGAGATTGATCTAACTTGAGAGAGAGAGAGTTTGATTTTCAAAGATTAGATGGTCTCGGCACAAAGGCCATAAGAGAGTATAAATAGGTTCAGGGAACAGGCTCCTTGAAACCTAACTCAAAACGCAAAGCTTTAAAGAAAACATAGTCTAGAGTTTTGACTAAGGACTGAAACAAATCAGTCCACAAGACTAAACACATGAGCAATCACGAGGTGCTACCTAGGCCTCATTAAAAACCTTGAAAGCCAAAACCCAATGGGACAAAAAACTTAACAAGGAAAAGAGCACCTAAAATAACACCAACTCATGTATTAGTCAGCTCGGATACAGACCATAGTGGTGAGTAGAGCTTGTTCTTGGATCTTGATTTGATTAAGTAAAGTCTCCACGGTATTGTGCAAGGCTTTGGTCTTGGATCTTGTCATTGGTCCTCTTAAAATCTCCATTCCATGATCAGCTACAAGCGATCCGTCCTCTTGTTCTTCTTGCTCAGCTGCACGCATTCCTTCCTCAGGTTCCTCTTGCTCAGGTTCTTCTTCAAGCTGGTCCATGATCATATCACCATGCTTCGCGTTCTATCTTTATAAGAAGTTTTTCGAATATAGTTTTGTTTAGAAACCTCATAGGACATTTTTTGGACCCCAAATATGCTATCTAAGCTTTTATAAGGTACACAATAAAGTGCTCCTTTCGAACACAAACTTGTATCACATGCTTCGCGTTCTGTCTATATAAGAAGTTTTTCTTAAAATAGTTATGTTGTGAAACCTCATATGACATTTTTTGGACCCCAAATATGCTATCTAAGCTTTTATAAGGTACACATTAAAGTGTTCTTTTGGAACACAAACTTGTATCCCATGCTTCGCGTTCTATCTTTATAAGAAGTTTTGTTAAAATAGTTATGTTTTGAAACCTCATAGGACATTTTTTGGACCCCAAATATGCTATCTAAGCTTTTATAAGGTACACATTAAAGTGCTCTTTTGGAACACAAACTTGTATCCAATGGTTCGCGTTCTATCTTTATAAGAATTTTTTCGAAAATAGTTTTGTTTAGAAACCTCATAGGACAATTTTTGGACCCCATATATGCTATCTAAGCTTTTATAAGGCACACAATAAAGTGCTCATTTCGAACACAAACTTGTATCACATGCTTCGCGTTCTATCTTTATAAGAAGTTTTTCGAAAATAGTTTTGTTTAGAAACCTCATAGGACATTTTTTGGACCCCAAATATGCTATCTAAGCTTTTATAAGGCACACAATAAAGTGCTCTTTTCGAACACAAACTTGTATCACATGCTTCGCGTTCTATCTTTATAAGAAGTTTTGCGAAAATAGTTTTGTTTTGAAACCTCATAGGACATTTTTTGGACCCCAAATATGCTATCTAAGCTTTTATAAGGTACACATTAAAGTGCTCTTTTGGAACACAAACTTGTATCCCATGCTTCGCGTTCTATCTTTATAAGAAGTTTTGCGAAAATAGTTTTGTTTAGAAACCTCATAGGACATTTTTTGGACCCCAAATATGCTATCTAAGCTTTTATAAGGTACACATTAAAGTGCTTTTTTGGAACACAAACTTGTATCCCATGCTTCGCGTTCTATCTTTATAAGAAGTTTTGCTAAAATAGTTATGTTTTTAAACCTCATAGGACATTTTTTGGACCCCAAATATGCTATCTAAGCTTTTATAAGGTACACATTAAAGTGCTCTTTTGGAACACAAACTTGTATCCCATGCTTCGCGTTCTATCTTTATAAGAAGTTTTGCTAAAATAGTTATGTTTTGAAACCTCATAGGACAATTTTTGGACCCCAAATATGCTATCTAAGCTTTTATAAGGTACACAATAAAGTGCACTTTTGGAACACAAACTTGTATCCCATGCTTCGCGTTCTATCTTTATAAGAAGTTTTTCGAAAATAGTTTGGTTTAGAAACCTCATAGGACATTTTTTGGACCCCAAATATGCTATCTAAGCTTTTATAAGGCACACAATAAAGTGCTCTTTTCGAACACAAACTTGTATCACATGCTTTGCGTTCTATCTTTATAAGAAGTTTTGCGAAAATAGTTTTGTTTAGAAACAACCTCATAGGACATTTTTTGCACCCCAAATATGCTATCTAAGCTTTTATAAGTACACATTAAAGTGCTCTTTTGGAACACAAACTTGTATCCCATGCTTCGCGTTCTATCTTTATAAGAAGTTTTGCGAAAATAGTTTTGTTTAGAAACCTCATAGGACATTTTTTGCACCCCAAATATGCTATCTAAGCTTTTATAAGGTACACATTAAAGTGCTCTTTTGGAACACAAACTTGTATCACATGCTTCGCGTTCTATCTTCATAAGAAGTTTTTCGAAAATAGTTTTGTTTAGAAACCTCATAGGACATTTTTTGGACCCCAAATATGCTATCTAAGCTTTTATAAGGTACACATTAAAGTGCTCTTTTGGAACACAAACTTGTATCCCATGCTTCGCGTTCTATCTTTATAAGAAGTTTTTCCAATATAGTTATGTTTTGAAATCTCATAGGACATTTTTTGGACCCCAAATATGCTATCTAAGCTTTTATAAGGTACACAATAAAGTGCTCCTTTCGAACACAAACTTGTATCACATGCTTCGCGTTCTATCTATATAAGAAGTTTTGCGAAAATAGTTATATTGTGAAACCTCATATGACATTTTTTGGACCCCAAATATGCTATCTAAGCTTTTATAAGGTACACAATAAAGTGCTCCTTTCCAACACAAACTTGTATCACATGCTTCGCGTTCTATCTATATAAGAAGTTTTGCGAAAATAGTTATATTGTGAAACCTCATATGACATTTTTTGGACCCCAAATATGCTATCTAAGCTTTTATAAGGTACACATTAAAGTGTTCTTTTGGAACACAAACTTGTATCCCATGCTTCGCGTTCTATCTTTATAAGAAGTTTTGTTAAAATAGTTATGTTTTGAAACCTCATAGGACATTTTTTGGACCCCAAATATGCTATCTAAGCTTTTATAAGGTACACATTAAAGTGCTCTTTTGGAACACAAACTTGTATCCAATGGTTCGCGTTCTATCTTTATAAGAATTTTTTCGAAAATAGTTTTGTTTAGAAACCTCATAGGACATTTTTTGGACCCCATATATGCTATCTAAGCTTTTATAAGGCACACAATAAAGTGCTCATTTCGAACACAAACTTGTATCACATGCTTCGCGTTCTATCTTTATAAGAAGTTTTTCGAAAATAGTTTTGTTTAGAAACCTCATAGGACATTTTTTGGACCCCAAATATGCTATCTAAGCTTTTATAAGGCACACAATAAAGTGCTCTTTTCGAACACAAACTTGTATCACATGCTTTGCGTTCTATCGTTATAAGAAGTTTTGCGAAAATAGTTTTGCTTAGAAACCTCATAGGACATTTTTTGGACCCCAAATATGCTATCTAAGCTTTTATAAGGTCACATTAAAGTGCTCTTTATCCCATGCTTCGCGTTCTATCTTTATAAGAAGTTTTGCGAAAATAGTTTTGTTTAGAAACCTCATAGGACATTTTTTGGACCCCAAATATGCTATCTAAGCTTTTATAAGGTACACATTAAAGTGCTTTTTTGGAACACAAACTTGTATCCCATGCTTCGCGTTCTATCTTTATAAGAAGTTTTGCTAAAATAGTTATGTTTTTAAACCTCATAGGACATTTTTTGGACCCCAAATATGCTATCTAAGCTTTTATAAGGTACACATTAAAGTGCTCTTTTGGAACACAAACTTGTATCCCATGCTTCGCGTTCTATCTTTATAAGAAGTTTTGCTAAAATAGTTATGTTTTGAAACCTCATAGGACAATTTTTGGACCCCAAATATGCTATCTAAGCTTTTATAAGGTACACAATAAGTGCACTTTTGGAACACAACTTGTATCCCATGCTTCGCGTTCTATCTTTATAAGAAGTTTTTCGAAAATAGTTTGGTTTAGAAACCTCATAGGACATTTTTTGGACCCCAAATATGCTATCTAAGCTTTTATAAGGCACACAATAAAGTGCTCTTTTCGAACACAAACTTGTATCACATGCTTTGCGTTCTATCTTTATAAGAAGTTTTGCGAAAATAGTTTTGTTTAGAAACCTCATAGGACATTTTTTGCACCCCAAATATGCTATCTAAGCTTTTATAAGGTACACATTAAAGTGCTCTTTTGGAACACAAACTTGTATCCCATGCTTCGCGTTCTATCTTTATAAGAAGTTTTGCGAAAATAGTTTTGTTTAGAAACCTCATAGGACATTTTTTGGACCCCAAATATGCTATCTAAGCTTTTATAAGGTACACATTAAAGTGCTCTTTTGGAACACAAACTTGTATCCCATGCTTCGCGTTCTATCTTTATAAGAAGTTTTGTTAAAATTGTTATGTTTTGAAACCTCATAGGACATTTTTTGGACCCCAAATATGCTATCTAAGCTTTTATAAGGTACACATTAAAGTGCTCTTTTGGAACACAAACTTGTATCCATGCTTCGCGTTCTATCTTTATAAGAAGTTTTTCCAATATAGTTATGTTTTGAAATCTCATAGGACATTTTTTGGACCCCAAATATGCTATCTAAGCTTTTATAAGGTACACAATAAAGTGCTCCTTTCGAACACAAACTTGTATCACATGCTTCGCGTTCTATCTATATAAGAAGTTTTGCGAAAATAGTTATATTGTGAAACCTCATATGACATTTTTTGGACCCCAAATATGCTATCTAAGCTTTTATAAGGTACACAATAAAGTGCTCCTTTCCAACACAAACTTGTATCACATGCTTCGCGTTCTATCTATATAAGAAGTTTTGCGAAAATAGTTATATTGTGAAACCTCATATGACATTTTTTGGACCCCAAATATGCTATCTAAGCTTTTATAAGGTCTATATTAAAGTTCTCTTTTGGAACACAAACTTGTATCCCATGCTTCGCGTTCTATCTTTATAAGAAGTTTTGCGAAAATAGTTATGTTTTGAAACCTCATAGGACATTTTTTGGACCCCAAATATGCTATCTAAGCTTTTATAAGGTACACATTAAAGTGCTCTTTTGGAACACAATCTTGTATCCCATGCTTCGCGTTCTATCTTTATAAGAAGTTTTTCGAAAATAGTTTTGTTTAGAAACCTCATAGGACAATTTTTGGACCCCATATATGCTATCTAAGCTTTTATAAGGCACACAATAAAGTGCTCATTTCGAACACAAACTTGTATCACATGCTTCGCGTTCTATCTTCATAGAAGTTTTTCGAAAATAGTTTTGTTAGAAACCTCATAGGACATTTTTTGGACCCCAATATGCTATCTAAGCTTTTATAAGTACACATTAAAGTGCTCTTTTGGAACACAAACTTGTATCCCTGCTTCGCGTTCTATCTTTATAAGAAGTTTTTCGAAAATATTTTGTTTAGAAACCTCATAGGACATTTTTTGGACCCCAAATATGCTATCTAAGGTTTTATAAGTACACATTAAAGTGCTTTTTTGGAACACAACTTGTCTCCATGCTTCGTGTTCTATCTTTATAAGAAGTTTTGCTAAAATAGTTTGTTTTGAAACCGTCATAGGACATTTTTTGGACCCCAAATATGCTATCTAAGCTTTTATAAGGTTCACATTAAGTGCTCTTTTGGAACACAAACTTGATTCCATGCTTCGCGTTCTATCTTTATAAGAAGTTTTGCGAAAATAGTTATGTTTTGAAACCTCATAGGACATTTTTTGGTCCCCAAATATGCTATCTAAGCTTTTATAAGGTACACATTAAAGTGCTCCTTTTGGACACAAACTTGTATCCCAGCTTCGCGTTCTATCTTTATAGAGTTTTTTTCGAAAAAGTTTATTTGTGAAACCTCATATGACATTTTTTGGACCCCAAATATGCTATCTAAGCTTTTATAAGGTTCCCATTAAAGTGCTCTTTTGGAACACAAACTTGATTCCATGCTTCGGGTTCTGATGCGGGCACGGAATCACACCAGTGCTTTGATCAGATGATGATCAGGAGATTCCTAAGCCAGCTGCTTGCGGAAGTGAATAGAAGGTGGTGATGGTGGTGATAGAATGTAAGATCGACTCTCTCAATCGGTGGGATGATTGACTCACTCAATCTGTGGGAACTAAGGATGTCTGAATCACTCAAACAAGCCTTAATCCTATGCCAATAGATCCTAATGCTTCACACAATTAGAACTCTAAAGACAAATCTATAGAAACAAGGAATCCTCACTTGTATTCTAAAGACAACGATTTGATCAAAGGACACACTCTTTGATTAAAACGAAAATAACTGATATTTCTTATTACTTGATTGAATGGTTCGTTGTACAAATGATCTAAGCTGAGCTTATATAATGCTCTTACACGAAATTGGACTTAAAGAATAAATCAAACAAATCAAACTAGCCGTTGGGCATTGATGAGGAAATCAGCAAACAAATGGAAAGTGATGGCTCCTTTGTATCTGGATGGCTTGAGGGGATAGGTGAGCTTCTCTTGAACATCCTGGTCGTGATATAAGTTGCCCAAAATGCAGCAGCCTTGGTGAAAGAGCCGTTGGTGATTAATGGCTTCAAGTGTGAATGCATTCAAATATGGTAAGTGTGAGTAATGGAGAATCCGCCTGATCCTCTGGATGCTGGTGCATTGTAAGATGATTTCTGGCTCTTCTGGATGGTTATATGTGCCTCCTGAATGCTTAGATATCTCTCCTGGTCGCCAAAGCTTCGTTTGTAGACAATTGAATCCATGAGCTTCCAAATAAGGCAAGTGGAGAATCATTCGGATTAAAAGTTGTATAACTTTCAAACCATAATGAATTCCGGTCTGATTCCAATTGTCCCGGATTCTCTGATGAATCAAGATTTCAGAACAGGTCGGTTTGTAGCTTAATTCCTCACCGTTTGGTCGCAATCCTCCAATATGTGCGCGTAGGTCCAAATCGGGTAAGTTGGATTTCACCCGGTTTGTAAACTCAATAACTTCCAAGTCTGAATCCGATTTGATGTACATCCGATTTTCCTGGCTTCCCCTTTGAGTTGAGAATCCAAAACATTTGGATTTGCTTCTTGATTCGGCGTAGTTCGTCTGGAATGAATTTATTAGTGGACGCATGTCTCCAGCGGGTTCAGTGAAGATCTTCCAAGTTGTATCTTCAATATCTTCTTCATATGAACTCCTTTTCAACTGATTCTTCTTCGAGGTGAACTCTAGATGAGTTGAGTGTGTTTTCCAAGTGATGGTTGAGCTGAAAGGATTCGTATTGGCCTCCATTTGAGCTGAACTCTGCTCACATGTCTCCTTAGCACTCCCTCAGCTTCAAGCTTCCATCTTCAAGTCTCATGATTCCTTGCTCCTGGTTGATGATGACTTGATGTCCTCATCATACTCTCCCTCTTGAAGAAGTTTCGACCTCGAAACTAGATCCCCTGCACCAAGTGAAAGCAAGTTAGCTTTAATTCTCCTTTTAGAGTTTAGGGTCTTACCTTGATTAGATTGATGGTTGGTGATGGCTGGGACATCTGGGGGTTCTCCTTTGAGTAAGTAGGAAAGGATCACTCCTCTGTTCTGGTACTGGGCGTGGTTGCTCCTCCTCAGTTGACTAGTTTTGTCCTTCACTTCGTTGGTGGCCTTTGTGCTTGTTTTATTTGTTGATTCTTCTAGCAACAAATGCTTATCTGGTGGAACTTCTTTCACATCCTTATAACCTGAAACAATCTCAGCATTTTGGACAAGAAACAAGTGTATTATATCTGAGTTTAAAATCATAGAGATAGGCCTTGAAATATTTAAACTCACATTGATGTTATTAGCTAGTTGAAGTATTGTTTGCTCTTTGTCTTGATGTGCTCTGATTGCTCCATAACTTTTCCCTTCAGTGTGCTTGGCCACGCCAATTTCAAGACCCCTAGGCTCCTTAGTGCATCCTGTAACAACAACCTTTGGCAAAGACAAGGGCATGAATCTAGAATTGGGAATTAAGGAATCAGATTGAGACAAACTATCACTTGTTTTAGCTAACTCTTTTTCTTCTAGTGAGATTTCTTTCAATTCTTTTCTAGATGGACAGTTTGCAGCAAAGTGTCCTCTCTTATGACATCTATAGCAAGTAGGTCCTTTAGAATCTACAAAGTTAGAAGACATACCTTGGGTAGGTGTGCCTTTTGACGTTGATAGTGCATTAGGACTACATGCAGTTGCCTTGGATATAACTCCTCCTCTCATAGGCTTAACTGTATCCCTTAGTTCTTCCTTGGACGCTGAGTTAGAGGCAGTTTGCGGTTTTGATGAAGACTTCATTCTCCTTGGCGTTGGTTGAAGCTTGTCTACAAACTCCTTATGCATCCGTGATTTAAGATCTTTCCAATCTAACACTGGCTTTGTGTAGATTGTTGGAGTGCTTTCCTTTAGCCACCAGTCATAAGCTTTTACAGTGAAGGCTGAGACAGCTTGGGATAGCTTCTTCTCCCTTGGGATGTTATTCGATTGTAGCCACTTCTCCATATTGGTTTCCCACTGCAAGTAGACTTCAGGATCTTTACTAGTCCCTGAAAAGACTAGGGAACCACTTCTCTTCTTGACTTGCTTCCTTGAATTGATTGATGATGAGTAAGATTGTACTCTATATGGAACAACTCCATAGCCGTGGGACATCTCTGATCTTTTGGGAGAGTTGTTTTCTTCATAAGATTCCTCCTCTGAATCTTCTTCATACCATGTCGTATCTGAGCAGCTTCTATGGCAATCCGGCGGTTCTGGTTCCATCTCCTTCTCATAAGGCTCTTCTTCACTTTCAGAACTAGAGTAATCTTTATAACTGATTTCAGAATCAGTTTCTTCATAGTAGGATTGGTTTCCATCGTCTCCTACTTCTTCCGACAAATCATCATGTTCTTCGCCCCAATCAACTTCTGAGGTGTTGAATTCGCTGCTCTCATCTTCAGACTCCATGGTTTACCTTTAGTGTACCTTTCAAAAGAGAGACAAAAGTTTGATCAGAATCAAATTTGACGTCAAAGATATGATACACAAAATAATTAGAATAAGGAAATAACACTTTTTGTTGATTTTATTGCTTTAAAAACTTCAAATAATTAGGAAATAAATTAAGACCACGAAATAAATACAGAAATAAAGAAAAAAAAATGACTTTTTATTTTTGGTTTTAAAGTTTATAATTAAAAGAAACGATTTTTTTTTTTTTTGATTTTATAAAAAGATGAAACACAAAGCAAGTAAATCAAAGGAGACTTTTTATGAGTTTTTTTTTTTTTTTTAATAACAAAATAAGCAAACAAGCAAGTAATAATTTTTTTTTATACTTTTAGATGAAATAGAATATTAAAGAGAAACACTTTTTATGCTTTTTTTTTTGAATGAAAAATAACAGAATCAAATAAACACAAAATAAAACTCAACAAATAATTTTTTATTTTTTTTGATGAAATAACAAAACAGAAATAAATAAATAAAGATAGAGGTTGGATTGACACAACCTGATGGATAGGAGCTTTTGAAGCTCTGATACCAGATGATGCGGGCACGGAATCACACCAGTGCTTTGATCAGATGATGATCAGGAGATTCCTAAGCCAGCTGCTTGCGGAAGTGAATAGAAGGTGGTGATGGTGGTGATAGAATGTAAGATCGACTCTCTCAATCGGTGGGATGATTGACTCACTCAATCTGTGGGAACTAAGGATGTCTGAATCACTCAAACAAGCCTTAATCCTATGCCAATAGATCCTAATGCTTCACACAATTAGAACTCTAAAGACAAATCTATAGAAACAAGGAATCCTCACTTGTATTCTAAAGACAACGATTTGATCAAAGGACACACTCTTTGATTAAAACGAAAATAACTGATATTTTTATTACTTGATTGAATTTCGTTGTACAAATGATCTAAGCTGAGCTTATATAATGCTCTTACACGAAATTGGACTTAAAGAATAAATCAAACAAATCAAACTAGCCGTTGGGCATTGATGAGGAAATCAGCAAACAAATGGAAAGTGATGGCTCCTTTGTATCTGGATGGCTTGAGGGGATAGGTGAGCTTCTCTTGAACATCCTGGTCGTGATATAAGTTGCCCAAAATGCAGCAGCCTTGGTGAAAGAGCCGTTGGTGATTAATGGCTTCAAGTGTGAATGCATTCAAATATGGTAAGTGTGAGTAATGGAGAATCCGCCTGATCCTCTGGATGCTGGTGCATTGTAAGATGATTTCTGGCTCTTCTGGATGGTTATATGTGCCTCCTGAATGCTTAGATATCTCTCCTGGTCGCCAAAGCTTCGTTTGTAGACAATTGAATCCATGAGCTTCCAAATAAGGCAAGTGGAGAATCATTCGGATTAAAAGTTGTATAACTTTCAAACCATAATGAATTCCGGTCTGATTCCAATTGTCCCGGATTCTCTGATGAATCAAGATTTCAGAACAGGTCGGTTTGTAGCTTAATTCCTCACCGTTTGGTCGCAATCCTCCAATATGTGCGCGTAGGTCCAAATCGGGTAAGTTGGATTTCACCCGGTTTGTAAACTCATAACTTCCAAGTCTGAATCCGATTTTTGATGTACATCCGATTTTCCTGGCTTCCCCTTGAGTTGAGAATCCAAAACATTTGGATTGCTTCTTGATTCGGCGTAGTTCGTCTGGAATGAATTTATTAGTGGACGCATGTCTCCAGCGGGTTCAGTGAAGATCTTCCAAGTTGTATCTTCAATATCTTCTTCATATGAACTCCTTTTCAACTGATTCTTCTTCGAGGTGACTCTAGATGAGTTGAGTGTGTTTTTCCAAGTGATGTTGAGCTGAAAGGATTCGTATTGGCCTCCATTTGAGCTGAACTCTGCTCACATGTCTCCTTAGCACTCCTCAGCTTCAAGCTTCCATCTTCAAGTCTCATGATTCCTTGCTCCTGGGTTGATGATGACTTGATGTCCTCATCAGGTATTTTTAACCGTGTGTTAAGTGTTGCAAGGAACAAGAGAGCACATGGGAGACAACGCACCACCAGACACCATGATGCAAGTGCTCAATGCCTTGCGTGAGGAGATGAGGCAAGTTGGGCAACAAGTTGGCACCATGCGCACCGAGTTTGGTGAACGCATTGGACGCTTGGAGCAACCTAGAAGAGGACCCATTCGAGGCAATCCCATTGTACACACCACGCCAAGAGCATGAAGAAGATGATCAAACTGATCAAGAAGAAGATCCACCTGACGGTTTATAGGAGAAACAACCCGAGAGACACGAGCCTTACCGGCGCAACCAAGGCCGAGATGATGATGTCCGAGACAACAAGTATGGCATCAAACTAACTCCTCCTACTTTTGCAGGAAAGTCGGATCCCGAAGCTTACCTAGATTGGGAAAGGAGGCTAGAGCACATCTTTGAGTGCTACGGATACAATGAGAGGAAGAAGGTAGCTGTGGCAGCAGCTCAATTGACTGAGAACGCTCTAGCTTGGTGGGATAGAACCGTAGCCGAGAGAAGAAGGCAGCGATTCGGACCCATACTAGCTTGGCTAGACATGAAAAGCCTACTAAGGGCTAGGTACATTCCTGAACATTTCCATAGAGATTTGCAAAAACGTTTTCGTAAGTTGTCTCAGGGAACAAGGAGTGTGGAGGACTACTTTGAAGAGTTTGAGAAGCTGATGAACTCGTTGGAGCTAGAAGAGTCTGAGGAGGCTCTTATGGCGCAATTCATTGATGGCTTGCAAGACAGGATAGCTAGGAAAGTGGAGAGAGCTCAATACAATGGACTCTACGAACTACTACACTTGGCCGTCATGACCGAACAACAGATTAAGCGCAAGACATCCCTCAACCAACGAAACCGAAGCTCACAGCCATGGGTTGCAAGCACTTCCAAAACTCAAGATAAAGGCAGGCGGTTGAGATAGATTCTCGATTCAAGAGTAAAACCAATGAGACTTTTAAACCAAACCGTGGAGAGCAAGGTAAGTTTCCTAGTACTCAATCAAGGAACCGTGACATTATTTGTTTCAAATGTCAGGAAGAGGTCACATGGCAAGAGATTGCCCCAATCAACGCGTGATGCTCATTACTTCTACTGGAGACTATGAGACTGAAGATGAAAATGAGCTGAACCTCACTGATCAAGAAGAAGACCTTGTGTATCCTGACCATGGAGAACTCTTGGTCACTAGACGTGTATTAAGTGCTCAAGTAAGCCCAACCGAGCAAGCGCAAAGAGAGAACCTATTCCACACCAAATGCACCATCAAAGGCAAGGTATGTAGCTTAGTGATAGACGGTGGTTCTTGTACTAATGTTGCAAGTCAAGTTCTTGTGGATAAGCTAGGTTTGGAGCGAACCAAACATCCGAGACCCTATCCTCTTCAATGGCTCAATGAGAACGTGGAGTTGAAGGTCACTGAACAAGTGGTGGTACCCTTTAGCATTGGCAACTACCAGACGAGATCATGTGTGACATATTGCCCATGCAAGCTGGACACCTCCTACTTGGAAGGCCTTGGCAATTTGATCGAAGAGCTATACATGATGGGGGCGCACCACCATTACTCTTTTGCACACAATGGCCGTAAGTTCAATCTTGCCCCACTTAGTCCAACTGAAGTTCACGAGATGTATATCCATATGAACAAAGGACCTAAGGTAAGTAAACAAGTCTCTATTTAACTTCCAGAGACGTTTGTAAGACCCTTGGTGCCAAGGGCACTGTGCTACTAATGGTTTACAAGAGTGTTTAAGGACAGGTACCAACGAGTTAAGAGTACCTTTAGAAATTCAGACCTTGTTAGACAGGTTCCAAGATGTGTTCCCGGAAGACATACCGCCTGGACTTCCTCCTATACGTGGCATAGAGCACCAGATTGATCTCGTGCCAGGCTCAGCCTTACCAAACAAGGCAGCATACCGTATGAACCCTGAAGAGTCCAAGGAACTAGAGCGGCAAGTGCGAGACCTAATGGACAAAGGATACATACGAGAGAGCTTAAGCCCATGTGCGGTACCAGTCTTGCTTGTACCTAAGAAAGATGGAACGTGGAGGATGTGTGTGGACTGTAGAGCCATCAACAACATCACCATCAAGTACAGGCATCCCATTCCGCGCCTAGACGACATGTTAGACGAGCTGAGTGGATCAACACTCTTCTCAAGGTGGACTTGAAAAGCGGTTACCACCAAGTCCGCATGAAGAAGGAGACGAGTGGAAGACTGCCTTCAAGACCAAGCAAGGGCTATATGAGTGGCTAGTCATGCCATTTGGTTTGACCAATGCACCAAGTACCTTCATGCGCCTTATGAACCAGGTTCTTCGAGCTTACATAAGTAAATTTGTAGTTGTCTATTTCGATGACATACTTATCTATAGTAAGAACCTAAGTGATCATCTACAACATCTTGAACTAGTGCTTAAAACACTTCGCAAGGAAGGTCTATATGCCAACCTTAAGAAGTGCACCTTTTGTACTAATGAGCTTGTCTTTTTAGGATTTGTTGTCAGTGAACAGGGTTTAAGAGTGGATGAGGAGATCAAAGCGATCAAGGAATGGCCCACACCAACAACAATCGGACATGTGAGAAGCTTCCACGGATTGGCTAGCTTCTACAGGAGATTTGTGCGAGACTTCAGTACTCTTGCTGCCCCACTTACTGCTGTGATCAAGAAGAATGTGCCATTCTCATGGGGACCCTCGCAAGAAGCAGCTTTCAACACGTTAAAGGAGAAGCTGACTGAAGCACCGGTTCTTGCTCTACCAGACTTTGAAGAAATGTTTGAAGTAGAGTGTGATGCATCCGGCTGGGCATAGGAGCTGTGCTACACCAAAGAAAGAGACCCGTGGCATTCTTTAGTGAGAAACTGAGTGGAGCTACACTCAACTACCCAACATATGACAAGGAGTTGTATGCATTGGTCCGTGCCTTAGAAACATGGCAACATTACTTGCTTCCCAAGAGTTCATAATCCATACTGATCACGAGACTTGAAACATCTAAGAGGCCAAACTTCCTTGAAGAGACGACATGCCAAGTGGTTGGAGTTCGTAGAAACGTTCCCTTATGCAATCAAGTACAAGAAAGGAAAGGAATGTGGTGGCTGATGCATTATCCAGGCGATTCATTCTCATATCTACCATGGAGGCCAAAGTACTTGGGTTTGAACATATGAAGGAGCTATACAAGGATGATCCGGAGCTAGGAGAAGCCTATCAAGAATGTGGCAAAGGAGCTTTTGGATCTTTCTACTTACATGATGGCTTTCTTTTCGGGATAAGAGACTGTGCATTCCACAATGTTCAATGCGAGACTTGATACTCACGGAAGCACATGGAGGAGCTTATGGGACACTTCGGTGTAGACAAGACGTTGGCTGTGATAGTTGATCATTTCTTTTGGCCACATTTGAAGAAAGACGTAGAGAAGCATTGCTCTAGATGTGTGCCGTGTCATAAAGCCAAGTCCAGGTTACACCCTCATGGACTTTATTTACCTTTGCCTATTCCTAACGCACCTTGGGTGGATGTGTCTATGGACTTTGTATTAGGGCTACCCAAGATCAGACACAAGGATTCTATTCTTGTTGTTGTGGATCGTTTTCCAAGATGGCACACTTCATCCCTTGTGACAAATCCAATGATGCTACACAAACCGCGGATTTGTTTTTCAAAGAGGTGGTACGTTTACATGGAGTGCCAAGAACCATAGTCTCTGACCGTGACACCAAATTCCTCAGCCATTTCTGGAGGACCCTATGGAGAAAACTTGGAACAAAACTGCTATTTTCCACGACTTGCCATCCTCAAACAGATGGGCAAACAGAAGTGGTAAACCGTACTCTCTCTACACTTTTAAGTAACTCTTGGTCGCAATTTAAAGACATGGTTAGATTGTTTGCCCTTTATCGAATTTGCTTACAACCATGCTACTCATTCTGCTACTAAGATGTCACCATTTGAAATTGTTTATGGATTTAATCCACTAACCCCACTTGATCTTACGCCAATTCCCCAAATTGAGCAAGTTAATCTAGATGGTGTCAGGAAAAGTGAGTTTGTTAAGAAGCTTCATGAGAAGGCTAGGGAGAACATCTTAAAGAAGACCGAGAACTATAAGAAACAAGCTGATAAAGGACGCAAAGAGATAGTGTTCGAACCAGGAGAATGGGTGTGGTTACATTTCAGACAGGAGAGGTTCCCTAATCAAAGGAGTTCCAAACTTGCACCGCGTGGAGATGGACCTTTCAGAGTGATAGAGCGTATCAACAACAATGCATACAAGCTGGAGCTGCCAGGTGATATGAAAGTGTCTAATAGTTTTAATGTTACTGATCTTTCTCCTTATGACGCAGAAGATACAGTTTTGAGGACAAAACCTTTAGAAGAGGGAGGGAATGATGTGGACATGCAACCGGACCAACTAGAACCCATCATCCCCATTGTCAATGAATCACCCATGACCGGTCCAAGACTAGACGACTCAGAGAAGGATTCAATGGAGCCGTGGCTGCACTTATCAACACTCAAGAGTTCCAATGCTTAAGACCGGAACCACCTGAAGAGAACTCAACTAAGAACCTGACCTTACCGAAGACTTCGCGCGACTCAACCTACAAGATGAGCAATACCAAACAGAGCAATGTAAGTCTACTCCTTTGGCAGGTACTAGAGTCATCAAGCAGCTGATTTTTGAACTGGAAGCTCAAGGAGAAAGCAACGAACAAGACCCAAAGAGGGGAGAGAAGACTTCGAGAACAAGGAAGAGCCGATCAAGACCACATCAAAGGATCACCAAATCAAACCAACCCAAGAGAAGGTATTTTCATTATTTACGGTTTGTGCAGGTAAGACGCATCTCCCAGTGGTTAAGGGCTCACCAGCAACCAGAGATCGAGTCTTAGTTAGCTTATTTTAGTTGTTTCATTACGGTTAAAGACAATGTTTCCTTTTTGTTTTATTTTTGCTTTTCTTTTCATTTACGAGTTGTAAGCTTTCCTTTTCTGTTGAGTCGGCCTTAGGGCTAGCTGATAGAGCTATTATAAGCTCCCTTGCAGCCGTGTATTATTTTTCAGACCTACATCAATAAAATAACGCAGGTTCAACCTAGTTCTTAGCAGCCGCCTAAGAAAGTGTTCTTGCTTGTTTCTTGTGTGAAGGAGAGTAGCCAAGAGAAGCGTTGCTGTATCAAGGAGTCTTTCATCCTCCTTGTGGTGCCATCGATCCATCATCAACCTCCATCTACCATTCCTACAAGAGAGAGCCTTCGTGCCAGCTTGAGGAATCCATATCAACTTCAAGCCTTGCTTCCCAAGTCTTGTCGAACCATCATCCATCCAACAACCATCACGAGAGAGCGTCAAAGCCAGCGTGTGGTTCCACCATTCCCCTTGATCCAGACCGCATATAAGTCTCACCACCGAGTCTTATATCAGTACACATTAAAATGCTCTTTTGGAACACAAACTTGTATCCCATGCTTCGCGTTCTATCGTTATAGGAAGTTTTGCGTAAATAGTTTTGTTTAGAAACCTCATAGGACATTTTTTGGACCCCAAATATGCTATCTAAGCTTTTATAAGGTACACATTAAAGTGCTCTTTTGGAACACAAACTTGTATCCCATGCTTCGCGTTCTATCTTTATAAGATTTGCGAAAATAGTTTTGTTTAGAAACTCATATGACATTTTTTGGACTCCAATATGCTATCTAAGCTTTTATAAGGTACACATTAAAGTGCTCTTTTGGACACAAACTTGTATCCCATGCTTCGCGTTCTATCTTTATAAGAAGTTTTGCGAAAATAGTTTTGTTTAGAACCTCATATGACATTTTTGGACCCCAAATATGCTATCTAAGCTTTTATAAGGTACACATTAAAGTGCTCTTTGGAACACAAACTTGTATCCCATGCTTCGCGCTCTATCGTTATAAGAAGTTTTGCGAAAATAGTTTTGTTTAGAAACCTCATAGACATTTTTTGGACCCCAATATGCTATCTAAGCTTTTATAAGGTACACATTAAAGTGCTCTTCTGGAACACAAACTTGTATCCCATGCTTCGCGTTCTATCTTTATAAAGTGTTTTGCGAAAAACTTTGTTTAGAAACCTCATAGGACATTTTTTTGACCCCAAATATGCTATCTAAGCTTTTATAAGGTACACATTAAGTGCTCTTTTGGAACACAAACTTGTATCCCATGCTTCGTGTTCTATCTTTATAAGAAGTTTAGCGAAATAGTTTTGTTTAGAAACCTCATATGACATTTTTGGACCCCAAATATGCTATCTAGCTTTTATAAGGTACACATTGAAGTGCTCTTTTGGAACACAAACTTGTATCCCATGCTTCGCGTTCTATCTTTATAAGAAGTTTTGCGAAAATTTTTGTTTCGAAACCTCTATGACATTTTTGGACCCCAAATATGCTATCTAAGCTTTTATAAGGTACACATTAAAGTGCTCTTTCAGAACACAAACTTGTATCCCATGCTTCGCGTTCTATCTTTATAAGAAGTTTTGCGAAAATAGTTTTGTTTAGAAACCTCATAGGACATTTTTTGGACCCCAAATATGCTATCTAAGCTTTTATAAGGTACACATTAAAGTGCTCTTCTGGAACACAAACTTGTATCCCATGCTTCCCGTTCTATCTTTATAAGAAGTTTTGCGAAAAAACTTTTGTTTAGAAACCTCATAGGACATTTTTTGGACCCCAAATATGCTATCTAAGCTTTTAAAAGGAACACATTAAAGTGCTCTTTTCGAACACAAACTTGTATCACATGCTTCGCGTTCTATCTATATAAGAAGTTTTGCGAAAATAGTTATGTTGTGAAACCTCATATGACATTTTTTGGACCCCAAATATGCTATCTAAGCTTTTATAAGGTACACATTAAAGTGCTCTTTTGGAACACAAACCTGTATCCCATGCTTCGCGTTCTATCGTTATAAGAAGTTTTGCGTAAATAGTTTTGTTTAGAAACCTCATAGGACATTTTTTGGACCCCAAAAGCTATCTAGCTTTTATAAGGTACACATTAAAGTGCTCTTTGGAACACAACTTGTATCCATGCTTCGCGTTCTATCTTTATAAGATTTTGCAAAATAGTTTTGTTTAGAAACCTCATATGACATTTTTTGGACTCCAAATATGCTATCTAAGCTTTTATAAGGTACACATTAAAGTGCTCTTTTGGAACACAAACCTGTATCCCATGCTTCGCGTTCTATTTTTATAAGAAGTTTGCGAAAATAGTTTTGTTTAGAAACCTCATAGGACACTTTTTGGACTCCAAATATGCTTTCTAAGCTTTTATAAGGTACACATTAAAGTGCTCTTTTGGAATACAAACTTGTATCCCATGCTTCGCGTTCTATTTTTATAAGAAGTTTGCGAAAATAGTTATGTTTTGAAACCTCATATGACATTTTTTGGACCTCAAATATGTTATCTAAGCTTTTATAAGGAACACATTAAAGTGCTCTTTTGGAACACAAACTTTTATCCCATGCTTCGCGTTCTATCTTTATAAGAAGTTTTTCGAAAATAGTTTTGTTTAGAAAGCTCATAGGACATTTTTTGGACCCCAAATATGCTATCTAAGCTTTTATAAGGTACACAATAAAGTGCTCTTTTCGAACACAAACTTGTATCACATGCTTCGCGTTCTATCTTTATAAGAAGTTTTGCGAAAATAGTTATGTTTTGAAACCTCATAGGACATTTTTTGGACCCCAAATATGCTATCTAAGCTTTTATAAGGTACACATTAAAGTGCTGTTTTGGAACACAAACTTGTATCCCATGCTTCGCGTTCTATCTTTATAAGAAGTTTTGCGAAAATAGTTATGTTTTGAAACCTCATAGGACATTTTTTTGACCCCAAATATGCTATCTAAGCTTTTATAAGGTACACATTAAAGTGCTCTTTTGGAACACAAACTTGTATCCCAAGCTTCGCGTTCTATCTTTATAAGAAGTTTTTCGAAAATAGTTTTGTTTAGAAACCTCATAGGACATTTTTTGGAACACAAATATGGTATCTAAGCTTTTATAAGGTACACAATAAAGTGCTCTTTTCGAACACAAACTTGTATCACATGCTTCGCGTTCTATCTATATAAGAATTTTGGCGAAAATAGTTATGTTTTGAAACCTCATATGACATGTTTTGGACCCCAAACATGCTATCTAAGCTTTTATAAGGTACACATTAAAGTGCTCTTTTCGAACACAAACTTGTATCCCATGCTTCGCGTTCTATCTTTATAAGAAGTTTTGCGAAAATAGTTATGTTTTGAAACCTCATAGGACATATTTTGGACCCCAAATATGCTATCTAAGCTTTTATAAGGTACACATTAAATTGCTCTTTTGGAACACAAACTTGTATCCCATGCTTCGCGTTCTATCTTTATAAGAAGTTTTTCAAAAATAGTTTTGTTTTGAAACCTCATAGGACATTTTTTGGACCCCAAATATGCTATCTAAGCTTTTATAAGGTACACAATAAAGTGCTCTTTTCGAACACAAACTTGTATCACATACTTCGCGTTCTATCTTTATAAGAAGTTTTGCGAAAATAGTTTTGTTTAGTTACCTCATAGAACATTTTTTGGACCCCAAATATGCTATCTAAGCTTTTATAAGGTACACAATAAAGTGCTCTTTTCGAACACAAACTTGTATCACATGCTTCGCGTTCTATCTATATAAGAAGTTTTGCGAAAATAGTTATGTTGTGAAACCTCATATGACATATTTTGGACCCCAAATATGCTATCTAAGCTTTTATAAGGTACACATTAAAGTGCTCTTTTGGAACACAAACTTGTATCCCATGCTTCGCGTTCTATCTTTATAAGAAGTTTTTCGAAAATAGTTTTGTTTAGAAACCTCATAGGACATTTTTGGACCCCAAATATGCTATCTAAGCTTTTATAAGGTACACAATAAAGTGCTCTTTTCGAACACAAACTTGTATCACATGCTTCGCGTTCTATCTTTATAAGAAGTTTTGCGAAAATAGTTTTGTTTAGTTACCTCATAGAACATTTTTTGGACCCCAAATATGCTATCTAAGCTTTTATAAGGTACACAATAAAGTGCTCTTTTCGAACACAAACTTGTATCACATGCTTCGCGTTCTATCTATATAAGAAGTTTTGCGAAAATAGTTATGTTGTGAAACCTCATATGACATTTTTTGGACCCCAAATATGCTATCTAAGCTTTTATAAGGTACACAATAAAGTGCTCTTTTCGAACACAAACTTATATCACATGCTTCGCGTCTATCTATGTAAGAAGTTTTG